>CAUYQG010191519.1:0-34107 GCA_963574415.1 Tarsius wallacei
ATTTTAAAGATGTGGGGTACAATTCAGGGTTAGGTATACAAATGTTCATTATGCAGGTAATGAACCTTGTTGATGAGGTGTGCCTCTCCCTCCCCTGGCAGTTTCCCTCAACTGCCAATCCCATCCCCACCCCCACCCCTGTCATTTTCCCACTACTGCCAATCCCTTTCTTATAGTATTATGATAATTGTTCAAGGTCCACTTATGAGTGAGAACATATGGTACTCTGTTCTTTGTTTCTGTGATAGGTTGCTGAGTATGATAGACTCTAAATCCATCCAAGTTGCTGCGAAGTCCATATGTTGGTCTTTCTTTATTGCGGTGTAATATTCCATTGTGTATATGCACCACATTTTTTAAAACCATTCCAGCTTCGATGGGCAACAAGGTTGGTTCCATGTTTTTGCTGTTGTGAATAGTGCTGCAATAAACATTCGTGTGCAGGTATCTTTTTTGTTGAATGACTTGAGTTCCTCCAGGTATATTCCCAATAAGGGGGTTGCTGGGTCATATGGAAGGTCAATTTCTGACTCTTGATCCAGTATTCACTCATATTCACCTGTAACCCCTGGCTTTTATGAAAGCACTGATCTAAAAGCTTAAGATGCCTAAAGGGAGGATTTGGTACAAAGTCCTCACGCCATCAGAGAATGTGGGATCTAGTTGGAGAAACAAAACATTGTGCCCCCAAAATGGAGCAGATGTATAAGTGCATGTGGTAATTATTGACAGAATGGAGTACATGGTATGTGTATAGAAATTTATGAAAGCAAGAAATTTTGTGGGATATAGAAGTTAGAGATTTCTTGGAAGACGTGGACTGGAAAGAAGGGCAATAATTATGTGGGAGAAGAGAAACATGGCAAGAGACAGCACATAAACACACAGGACTCGGAAGTCACACAGGGCTCATGTTCCTGGCTCTATCATTTGTTGACTGCTCTGATCAAGTTACTTAATTTCTCTAAGCCTCTATTTTTTATCTGTAGAATGGGAATAATTATTATCGCCTCCATAGAGTTGCTAATAATATATGAGATGATGTATGCAAAGTGCTTAGCACAGTGGCTGGTACAGAGTCGGCGTCCATTACTAGAATAGCTGAGCAAAGGAATAGACATGAGACACAAGAAGAACTGACAAGAAATAACGGTCAGATGAGTTAGGTTGGAGCAGACTTTGGTGAGAAAGAGTAACAAAAAAATGTTAGAAAAAATTCAGACTAGATTATGGGGGCCCCAGGGTGCCAAGATAAGTTTTACCCAGTGGCTTTCTATTTCATTTGCAATTCAGAATACTTTCTGGAAACAAAATCTTATTTTCTGTTTACAAGAGACAAGCAGAACAGCTCTGGTTGGAGTTGCTTTGGAAAATCCAGAACCCCACCTGCTAGCACTTCCCCATCGTCCACAGCATCTCTTAGAAGGACACCTGGGTTGGAAGCTGTATCTTTGGATGACAGGAAGCCATAGAAGTCTTCTGGCATAAGAGCATTGACCTGGCAGCAGGAAACAGATTGCAGTAGAGGACAGAGCCGCCAATAACTACTTAGCATCCGTTGTAGTCGTGAGGCAGTAAGAGTTTGGAATGGAATAGAACTGGGGCAGTGAGAACAGACAGAGAGGATCAGGTGCCAAGACATTACAAGAGACAGCCTGATCCGATAGGTGTTTGGGAGTTGTCTGGGTGGGAGAAGATAAAGGAAAAAAGATCAAAGATGACCTGCTGGCTACAGGCCTGGGCAATCATTGGTGGATTCCTTAATGCTGTTCAATTTCCAAAGACATCTTGCTGAATTATGTTATAAAAAAATGATGGCTAAGATCATCATTTATGATTTCACAAAAGTTCCAGGTAGTTTAGAGCAACAATACCTACATTTATTGTTTGGGATAATAATGGCTATCAGGGGCAAAGTGAAGAAAGAAGTTCCCAGTCAAAAAGTTTAGAAAAGTCTGAGTTGAAGAAATTTAAACAAGCTTCTTTACCCAGACTTCTGACTCTTTAATTCGTTGCAGGGCATTTTGAACTCCTTTGCAAAAGATGGAATAAGCAGCTTCTCCCAACTTATTAATTAATAACCCCTTTTTAAGGAATGCTTTTATGGGATTAGTGTTTCTTGAACCCCAGTTTGGGATACACTGCTCTGTAGAAGCCAACAAAGAACCCTGAACTATGATTTGTTCCAATTATCACTTACTGGAAATATATCATGTGTCAAGCAAAAGACTTCTGCCTTCAAGGAACCCAGAGTCTATTGTGGGAGGCTCGCGTATAACCCACATTGTATACCCGCAATATTTACAAAATATGTGATGGGTTTTGGTAACAGTAAAGAAGTCATGCGGCTACAAATAAGAATACTGATGGGGTCATGAGCAAGGCAGGTGGTGAGGCTGGAAAGGCAGGCAATGGTCCTTACTGATACTGTCATTAGCTTCCATCTTTTGAATGTATGCTATGTGCTGGGCATCATGCAAAGTATCTTACTTACATTGCATCAATAAATCTTCCCTATCATCCCATAGGGTAGACACTATTATCATCTACATTTTACAGATGCAGAAACAGTGTGTCTCATGCCATCTAAATGGCAAAGCCCAATCTCATCCCCAGACCTGTGAGACGCGGGCTTCCTAAACCTTGTGAGCCGCTGTAAGGAGTTTGGATTCCACCATGGAAGCCTGAAGGAGGCTCAGAAGGTTCTGCATCTCTTCCTCTTCTTTGACAAATCTCTGAAAACACTGTGAGTCAGACCCACACACAAAACAGAAGAAAATGACACTTGCTACACTACCAAGTCACATCTGCCTTGAAGGGAAGCTTATGAGTCAGAGCCTCCAGATTGCCTGGGGATTTCCCAATGAAAGGCTCTTATGTGTTTGCAAGTGACTATCCTGCTGGGTGATCTTCGCCAATAACTGCTTCTTAGCCTTGCATTGCCGCCCCATGAAAATCTCGCTTTATTTCACCTTCTTCAGAGAATCTGCAGCTCTCCCTTCTGCCTGTCGTGTGGGTTTACTGAGAGCTAACTTTCAAAGTCATGCATTCTATGGGAAGTGTATTTTAAACCATGCAGCATCACATTAAAAAGAAATGGCAGTCATTCTGCCCTGGAAACTGTTCCCTAGCATGACATTACTTTAATTCACTGGCTCCTTGTAATCAAGCTCTAATAAACAGCACCTTTAAATAAGTCCTGCACACAGCCTGCATTGTTACAATCAATTGAACTACTTAAAAAAGAAAACCTCTGAGGCTATCCGGCGGCTTCTGAGCTTCCCTCTGTTTTATGGCACAACCTTAGACACAACGTGTAAAAAGGTCAAGACAGCATGTAGGCTTTTGCATTAAACAGCAGAACACTAATTAGTTTTAGTGACAATGGGGTTCTGTTAGTGTGTTCTAATATTTTGATGCTCGGCTTTGTTTGAAGCCTCTCATCCTAATACACAAAAGCTCTTCTGTCTTTTAGTTTGTCTTATGCCTTTGTTTTTCAAGTCCATCGTCTGTTTCTATATTTTCGTTAAAAGTCCGCTCTCAAACTTAATTTCAGAACAGTTCATTTAAAAGAAGAAAGCCAAAAGATAACTTAGCATGGAACCCAATATCGCACATGGAATCTAATGTTTCTCTATGAACTTCAGCCATGTTTTCAAATCGCAAATGCACATTGTTAAAACATATCATCAATGGGTTTTAATATTGATGCATGCTAACTATTCAAGGCAAGTATGCTTTGTTACAAAATTTAAACATTAACTGCTGAAAGTTTTACATTTTTAAAAAATGGATTTCAACATTCCTGAGTTTTATTTTAAATTAGTTGGAGGAATAATATAGCTCTTTAAAATCAAAGTTATTATTTTTCTTTTTCCATCACTACATTTCTGTCTATAGTCTTACTCTTTTTCTGAAATAGAGTAAATTCCTCAGACATTCTCCAGAAGAAGGAACTGTAAATAAAGAAAACAGCACTATTTGACACTTTATTAACACATTGATATCTCTTTGAAATACTGATGACTATAAGTAATTATAGTACGGTGCAGAAGTATAACTTTCTGTAAAATAAATGAGAAACTGAATAAATTTCCCTCAACTGACTTGGGAAATTGCCAGTTCCTCATACAAGACAGATTTATGCCACTTTTGGTATCGTTTACTGTTTTTTAGGAAAATCAGTTTGTGGTCATGAGCTTACATTGGTTACCATCTCTTCAAGAGGCTACTGGGCTAATGCTTTAATAGTACCTTCTGATGCTGTTCTTCCCTGGGATTAAAAGCAATCAAAATCTGTAGGTGGGGGAAAAAAAATTCCCATTCTTCTTTGTTACCCCTAGCTGACTTGGCTCCGGCCTATGGAAGCTGAACTTTCATGAAAAGAAAATAAAGTTTCTAGGCCTTCGTCTTGTAAAGATAGCGTCTTTATTCCGCAAATCAACATGCTGCTGCTTGGTTTGCTCTCCAGCTCGAAAGACCCAAACAATCCCACACCAAGGGAAGAGGGAACACCCCCTCCAAGCCACGTGTCTTCATGGAGTGTCCGCTTCAACACTGACTTCTCACTGCTTCCTTGATGCCAGTTTAATTGTTACCAAGCCAGACCCAAAGAAGCAAAGCCAGTTATAAAACCGATTCTTTATAACCAAAATGGGATATACGTGAGAGTGCCGTAGACTGCTTACCACATGCCAGGCACTGTGCCAAACACATGCGTGCATCCCTTTTTTTCATCTTATTAGATAGATCTTGTTCCTAATCTCCATTTTCTAGAGGAGAAATCTGAGACTCAGAAAGGTTCAGTAACTTGCTTAAGGTCACACAACTCGTTAAGTGAAGCAACTGGGACTCTAACCTAAATCGGTCAAGTGTTAGATTTTAGTTTATTTACCACTATATTATGTTGTCTAGAAAAAGCAATAACTGAAGTCTGCTTTCATTTATTTTCTGTACTATTTCTAAACATTTTCAAATGACTATTATTGGAACATAATAAAATGGTATTTTCTGGCTCATATATTTTCTGTACCCAACACAAGAAGACACTCAAGTCTTGAGGCATCTTTATGTCAAGGAACAGGGGAAAGTACCCAAGGCGTACAGTCAAGCTCACTGTGTAATTTAGGCAATTTACTTAACCTCTCTGATCCTTACTTTCTCATCTGTAAAATGGAGGTAATAATAGCTACCTTCCGGGATCATTGTTGGGATTAGAACTAATAATTTATCCAACACTAACTCCATACCAGGTGCTGTGCAAGAACTTTACTTACATTGTCTCATTTTGACTATCTTTGCCAATCAAATATTGTTTAAAGAAAAGACTAACCTATGTTGTCTCATCTAACACTCATAGTGATCCCCTGTGAATTTACTTATCCTGATACATATTCAACTAGTTGTTCAAAAAATTACCACCTGTGGGGTGCTAAATTATTATAATATATTATTATTATTATTATTATTATTATTATGCCACATTATCCATGAGAAGTTGATGGTGGCTACCTCCTCCAACTGGCAATTATGGGTAATGATGATCATAGGACTTTGTGTTTCTCTTAGGTTCTCCATGGGGTGGGGAGCCCCAGTTTACAAACTGAGTTAAGGATTCTACTTGGCCCAGGAGTCTTTAAAACTTGTGGTAGAGTAAGGCTGTGTTGTGAAAGCACTGTCCTCAAGTTGTGGTTGTTGCCTGAAGCCTTTTACCTACAGCATGATCAAAGTCTTCTTTGTTAACTAGGCTAGGGTGGATTGCTGACTGTCCCTCCAACACACCCTTTCCCCCAGATTCGTTAATTGGATATTCTCTGCCGGAAATCCCTTCCCCTCCTCAATTTTTCAGATCTACCTATTGTTATTCATTAATTCAAACAACAAAAATTTATCAAGTGTCTACTGTCTTCATTTTGCTTGAACTGTTCTGGGTGCTTAGGATTCGGCAGTAAAAAAACAAACAAAAAAATTCCAACCCTGTGGAACTTACATTTTAGTGTGATCATTCATCATTCATTACACCCACAGCACAGAGTGGTGCTGGAAATGGTTAATGGCCCCAGGGCTTCAAACCAAGGACTGGTAACGTGGTTGGGTGTCCCAATTACTCACTAGTGAGCATGCACAGACCTTTGGTTTTCGCATAGCGATAATCTTGTAAAGTGGGTAAACAGACTAAGTCACCCCACTTTGGACTAAGTCAAGAATAGGGGGAATAAAGAACTAAAGCTCCTTCCATGTTTCTGCTCTCCGTCTTCCAAGGAGCCACCCCATCTCACCAGTTCATGACTCAACCCGAGGCTCCATTGGCCCTTGTTCATAATCACCTGCTACTCAGTGCCTTATCCATGCTTCCTCCGATAGGAAAGGGGGTCGGGAGATGGTCCTGAAGACCTGGACTGGTTTTGGAAGAGCCCAGACTACCAATTTAAAACACACACACACACACACACACACACACACACACACACACTGTATTTTAATAGTGACTCAGTAAATTATTTTTCAAGAATGTAACTACCAGAGCATCACGATACCCAATATGTCTTGGTTCCTAACTCAATATTTTTAATTACTTGCCTTTATTGGTCAGACAAAATGTAAAGTCAAGTTTCAAGTAATACCTTTTATTGGACTCATGGTGGAATATTGACAGATGAGCTTTGGGGATATAGAAAACTCCCCTTTAGGTCAGTGAGGGATTGACTCTGAGGAACGAATTTCTGTAGGCGGAGAATCTTCTCTGTCAATATTTTACAGTCTTTCCAATAAAAGGTATTACTCAAAACATGGCTGGGTGTTTTGCTTTGACATTAAAAAAAAATGGGGCCAGGCGCAGTGACACAAGCCTGTAATCCCAGCACTTTGGGAGGTCGAGGCAAGAGGATTGCCTGAGTCCAGGAGTTCGAGATCAGTTTGGGCAACTTGGTGAGACCTCGTCTCTACAGTAAATCAAAAAATTAGCTGGGTGTAATGGCGCACGCCTGTAGTTCCAGCTACTTGGAAGGCTGAGGCGGAAGGATCACCTGAGCCCAGCAGGTGAGGCAGTGGCAGCCGTGAGCGTGCCACTGTACTCTAGCTTGGGTGACAGAGTGAGACTCCAACTCAAAAAAAAAATGGTGTGAGCTAAAGATGACATTTTGTACGACGGATCTTATGGAGTCATCAGATCTTTCTAACTCTTCATTTCCTCATCTTGGAGATAAGGATAAGAAATAAGTCCTGTCCACTTCACAGGGTTGCTGGTATATCAGTCATTCATGCTTGTGAAAACATTTGTGTAACTGGAAAGTATGATAAAATATATGATATAATTATTGATCATTAATATGCCTAAACTATTAATGCCAATAAGCCTAAGTCAGTAGATATCAAAGAGATGCTAGCATAGAAAATCACCATGGTGGAAGTTTTTTCAAGTTGCTGTCTAAGTTCTGATGATTTAGAATGTTAGTTCGAGTAAACTAAATCCTTCTGAGTCCTTGCTATGGGCCAGACACTACAGTTACATCACTGCCCATCCACACTTTCATTCAGAGGTAGAGGCTGCTTACAAATAAGACAAGTGACCGGGCTCGGTAGCTCAGCCTGTAATCCCAGCACTTTGGGAGGCTGAAGTGAATGAATTGCCTGAGCCTGCGGGTTCGAGACCCACCTGGGGCAACTTGCTGAGCCCTCATCTCTACAATAAATCAAAAAATTAGCTGGGCATGGTAGCGCACGCCAGTAGTTCCGGCTACTTGGAAGGCTGAGGCGGAAGGATCGCGGAGCCCAGCAGGTCAAGTCTGCGGTGGCCGGGAGCGAACACTGCACTCCAGTCTGGGTGACGAAGTGAGACTCCAACTAAAACAAACAAACAAACAAATAAAACAGGTGAGATGCCATGCATTTGTCCTATAACATTGGCACCCATGAGGCTCTCTCCTGTCTTACTGTAAGGGCCTTCCTTTCCCAAGCTGTCAGGATGAACAATTCCATTTATGAATCACTGATAATCTGAAAAAGAGCAAATCTATGACTGTTCAATGCCATTCACAGAATCTCCTCAAAAAGCTCTGCATTCTGGTTCAGAAAGAACTGTTGAATTCTAAATATTCTTTCATTCTGGAATACTCAGGGTAACAATTCCCTTGACTTCCTTTGCAATCAAATCACAATTAAAAAGAAAGAAAATCCCAGTACTTTCAATGACCTATAGGAGTCTAGACTAGTCAACACAGACTGATGTAAATACCTCATAGTTAAAAGATTATCCTTAGTCACACAGAAGATTAACCCTTTAAATAACAACAGCTGACCAGGCTCGGTGGCTCAGCCTGTAATCCCAGCACTTTGGGAGGCCGAAGCAATTGGATTGCCTGAGTCTGCGGGTTCAAGACCAGTCTGGGCAACTTGGCGAGACCAAGTCTCTACAATAAATCAAAAAATTAGCTGGCTGTGGTAGCTCGCATCTGTAGTTCCAGCTGCTTGGAAGGCTGAGTCGGAAAGATTGCCTGAGCCCAGCAGGTCGAGGCTGCGGTGGCTGTGAGCATGCCAACGTACTCCAGCCTGGGTGACGAAGTGAGGCTTAATTCTAAATAAATAAATAAGTAGCAACAGTTTAGACCAGTTTAATCCCAATTTTCCCAAAGAAATTGAAGTTTTATCAGCTACCGTTTTCGCTAAAAAATTGGTTTAATGAATTTTTTTTTCTTTTGAGATGGGTATGCAATGACACTGGAGTGCAATGACATGATCTCAGTTCACTGTAGCCCCAAACTCTTAGGCTCAAGCAATCCTCCTGTTTCAGCTTCCTGAGTAGCTGGGACTACGGGCATGTGCCACCACACCTGGCTAATTTTTCTAATTCTTTGTAGAGACAGGATCTTGCTTTGTTGCTCAGGTTGGTCTCACACTCCTGACCTCAAGCAATCCTTCTGCTCTGACATCCCAAAGTGCTGGGATTACAGGTGTGAGCCACCATACTCAGCCACTTCTTTTTGCTAAAGGAATCCACAGATTCAAATCTTTTGGTGTCTTATTAAAATAATCCAAATTTTCCCGTGCTTTGGGAGGCTGAGGTGAGTGGATTGCCTGAGCCCGCAGGTTCAAGATCCACCCGGGCAACTTGGCAAGACCTCATCTCTACAATAAATCAAAAAATTAGCCGGGTGTGGTAGCACATGCCTGTAGTTCCAGCTACTTGGAAGGCTGAGGCGGAAGGATTGCCGGAGCCCCAGGAAGTCGAGGCTGCAGTGGCCGGGAACGGTCACTGCACTCCAGTCTGGGTGACAGAGTGAAACTCCAACTCAAAAATAATAATAATAATAATAATAATAATAATAATAATAATAATAATAATCCAAATTTAGCTAATTTAGCTCATTCCTTCAATAATTCATTATAATAATAACAATCGTTCATGGAATACCTACTGTGTGCTGGCCACCGTGCTAGACGTGAGGTTGAGGATAGTCTCCAGGAGAGGCAGGCATAGCACACATGCAGTATGATGGGACTGGAGATAGAGTTTTGAAAGGGAACCAAGGAAGAATTCCAAGAAAAGATGAGGAGAGTTGTGAGAAGCAGTGAGTCAATCAGAAAAAGATGGAGCCTGTGGAGAAGGGAATCCAGAAGGAATAGTGCATGCCAGGTCCCAGAGGGAAAGGAAAGCCAACCTCGCAGTCGTCTGCTAGAAGATTCCCTTAGGGTCCTAGGTAAGCTTGTCCCAGGGCTGCCCAGGCTGCCTTAGAAGCCCAGGAGGTTCACTGCCTATCAGAAGTCTCTGCTTAGAGCCCTGACTGAGCGTCAGGTGATTCTGGTGCCTCGGCAAAGCCCTGCCCTAAGTGGAGGAAGGAAGGCCCAGTCTCTTTACCCTTGAGGAAACCAAAGACATTTTCCAACAAGATTTGGCCTGTAGGAAACCCAGCCTGGGAAGGACAGAGGGCATCATTCAGAAAGATGAAGTAATATTCTTCAGCCTTATTATCCTACTCAATCAGAAATTTATCCTCCGTGAGAAGCCACGTTCTTTCTCCTCACACAGAAGAGAACTTGGCTTTCTTTTTCATTTCTGATGTCACCTCAGGTTGTTGTCTAGGGAATTCTCATTCCCAAAGAGCAAGTGCATTCAGCTGAGAACAGGAAATAAAGGTAGGTGAAGACGAAACTGGGAGCAGATGCTTGGACTTGGCTTTAACAGAAGAAAGAGTTTCCAAATTTGAAATATCAGGAAATCAATAATTCCACACACAAAACTCAATGGCATGATTTTGTATTCAGGTCATTTACCCCCTCTGGCTACTGTTTGGTTCAAGATACCTTAACAAACAAAAAGGTAGTAATAACTAGAAGCAACTGTTTTCCTTTTCATTCTCAGACCACCTACTAGTTGCGTTGAGGTTGGTTGGTTTGTGTCCACAGGCAATGACTATAGGTACCAAAAGGGATTTTTGTAATGGAGTCATACCTCTCTGAAAATAGAATTTTGTTATTTAAAAAGTCTAAATGCAACTTTAATTACAGGCACACAAGCCCAGCATTAAAGAGAATGGTGTCTTTGGTCAGCTAGGCAGATGAATTGAAACATGCAAACATGGTGTTATCATGTTTTGGTCTCCAAGTTCTCACTATCAACTCAGACTACACAAAAATGGCCAAATTTAAGTAAATCAGTATTAGTTTCAAGAATACATTGTTTTCTAGTCATCTGGTAAGTCAGTATTTCTAAGGTTGTTTCAGAGAGATGTGTAATTTCATAAGCCATTATTCTTATTTTTTAAAACTAGCAAGTGTGCTTGTGTCCTTTTTTTAAAAACCATTTCTGCCTTTCTTAAGAAAATTGATAAGAACATGACCTATTATTTACCTGACCCTGAATTGTACCCCACATCTTTAAAATAAAAAACAATGAAAAAATAATGAACATGACCTATGAAAAGCCCAGCCCCCAAAAAAACAATCATCCACAATTAAACATTTCATTGCTCGGTAAAATCTTTCTCCCTTATAAGAAACATCACAGGGCTATTTTCTGCACTTGAGAGAAATGGCGTTGTGATGAGATGTCCCTTTGTATAGCGTGCTCTGTTCCCTACTTGTACCCTGCAGAATGTATCCTCCCCAAAAACATGAAACAAGTTTTCCTTGAGAACCCCTCTGGGATCTCTTCTGATTAGCTACAGAGAGAAGTTCTCCACCCCAGTTGTCATTAATTACTATTCAATTCATAAATACTTGCTGAACATCTACTAAGGGCCAGGCAGTGTGATAAATTCTGGGCTTACAAAAGTGAAAACAATGCCTGGCATCTGCCCTGGCACAGGATATAGACCATTAAGTAACTGGAGAGAGATAAGGAAAAGAACAATTACATGACACTACAGGATACACAGGGGAGTGCTGGGTGCTCTAAACAGGGGTGCCTAATCTAATCTGAAGAATCATGAACACTTTCCCAGAAGATGGGCTATCTTAGTCGAGTGCTGAGCCAAGGGAAAAAGTGGAGATGTGGGTGCAGGTACCAAGCAATATCATGGCTTTTTTTTTTTTTTTTAATTTTTTTAAATTATGGTATTGTGGGGTACAGTTAGGGGTTAGGCATACAAAATTGCTTCGTTCAGGCACCCTTGATGATAAGAGGTGTCTCCCCATCCCCAGAAAGATATTTATCACCATTAATCCCATCGCCCCCCCCCATAGTTTCCCACCACTGTTAGTCATTTTCTTGTGGTAGTACGTTGGATGATCAAGGTCTACTATATGAGTGAGAACATGTGATACTTAGTTTTTTGTTTCTGTGAGAGGTCACTCAGTATTATGGACTCTAGTTCATTTTGGTTTTTTCCTTACAGTTAGTTTGAACATATTTGGCTGAAACTCATTTTAGAACCACAGCTTTTGCAACTTACACAGAATACTTCATTAAATCTTCACACACAACTACCACTTGGGCTGTAATTATTCTGTTTTATTAATGTAATACACCTATCAGGACACTTTTTCTACTCCTCAGAAAAGTTTTTGAACTCATCAATTTTGATGCCTTTTACTGCTTCTGCTGTCTTTTGTTTCACCTCTTCCACATTGGCAAAACGTCTCCCTCTGAGAACTTTTTCACCGGAGAAACAAAAAAAGTCACTCGGAGTGAGACTGGGTGAACAGGGATGATGGGCCATGAGGGTCATGCCGTTTTTGGTCACAAAACCGGGAACACTCAGTGTGATTTGGGCAGGTGCATTGTCATGGTGGAAGAACCAGTCACCTGTTTGGCACAACTTGGGACATATCTTCGGCAAATCATGATGTAACCTTCTCAAAACTTCCAGATAAAACCTTTGGTTGACCATTTAATCTGGAGGAACAAATTCTGAGTGTGCAACAAGGGCCTCACCCTCCAAAAGAGGGGTCCCCCCTCGTAAATATCTTTATATTTATAGTTTGTAAACCCAGCAGTGTCCCCACTCTGTGACAAACTGTTGTGACATGATGCCAAGCAAGAGTGAATCAAACTCCTGTGAAGTCTCATTCCAGAGTGGACAAAGGTTAAACCTCATTATAGAACAGCTGAGGTTACACGGATGACGTCAACAGCCCTTATATTTAGAAACCTTCTCAATATGCCTTGTGCATTGTCAGCCCTCTCAATCTGTCACTGCTGGCAGCCACTGGTGGATCTGGCATGAGAAGCCTGTGGCTTTGTGTCCTTCCCACAGGCCCACAAACCTTGGGGTCTTTGTTCTGCTTAGTGACTCCCTGGCCCCATTCCCAAACCCAAGAGATTCACTCCCGTGGTGGCCGGTATGGCATGAGCACACGGCTCCCTATGTTCCCTAAGGTGTCTGCTTTCAAGTGTCACAGAAACAGCCAAACAGCCATGGCTATTTTTAAAATGCAATTCTCCTAGAATATTAGCCATGCTATGCTATTTTGCTCTTTTGAAAGGTGAATCTCGTTAGGATATATATTCAAATGTATACTTCTCTCCTCTGTATTCTTTTAATCTGTTCATTACCTACTGCGTCAGACCTCCTGCACTGGAAAAATGAAGAATCAGCAGACTGAGGTGACCATAAAGAGGGGTAAGTGTTTGTGAGGAAGTGGCAGAGAGCAAAGTCCAACTGTCCCAGCATTGTTGTCATCGTCATCCTAAAGAAGGAGAGATAACATTTATGGTGCCAGGGCCTATGCCAGGCTCTCTGTGGGTGTCATCTCACTGAATCCTTATAGTCATTCTAGGAGGGAGCAGCTATTGTGATCCCCATCACAAAGATGAAGAAACTGAGGCTTTGGGAGATGGACTGACTTGTCTGGTAACACACATCTAGAAAGCTTCAGAGACAAGATTTCAGTCCAAGTCTGTTTGACTCCAGAACCTGCCTCTTAACCACTCAACAATAATGACTGGGTCAAACTTTACAAAGTTTATGGCAGGTCAAACTTTACAAAGACCACTTCAAGGCCCTTACAAAGGTAGTCTCATAATCAGTCCACAAACACAACTAGGCTTTTAAAATCCAGGTGTAAGTACAGCAGATGACTGAAAGGTTGTATATAAATCAAATTTTTGAAATGCAAATTCTATTCAAAAATCACAAAGGGAGCGTGCTTTATTCCTTCACAAAGAGAAAAATATATATATGTGATTGCAACACAATCAGCTCCAGTGGATCTATTTGGTAAGCTTAGCTTTTTATATGTATGTCTATCTCAGAGTTGGGTTCAACTGTTGGGCCCTGTTCCCCATTAGCACAAATTCACTTGCTCTTGGAGATGAAGGTAATTTGTGATCCAGACAGAAGAGGAAGAACGCGCCTGCAGCCCGATCCACCAAAGCAGGAATTGTTGGCCAGAGGGTAGGATGGCAGAAATCATTGCTACTTTGAAAGGAGGAGGAGGAGGCCTGAAATATGCATGAAAGCAGACTTGCATGAATGGCTAATTAATTCCTTAGTTAGCCCCCTACTTATTGCTCAGTCCCAGGACAATAAAGGTAACAGCACTATGAGTCAGAGATCCTTCATGAAGCTGTTTGAAACCCTCTGAGGAAAACCACAGAGTCAATAAATATAATCACATTATGCATCATACAGCTTCTCCTGCAAATGAAATCAGTTGTATGTAGCTAGTATCTCACCATAATTCTATTAGCACTGTGACGGATCTGGAAGGAAAAGCCTTTAGCCCTAGAATTGCTGTTAGCTGAGAGATTTCATATGCTGGCACCATCCAGGATTTCCTCAGCTGCAGAAAGCCATCTTGTCCAAGGTTAAGTCTGTCCCAGAGGAGGTCCACATCTGATGACTGATGGTGGAAGGGTTGGTTATGAAGCCCAGCCACACTGGCCCAATCCAGGACAATTCTGACAGGCCATTTTAGATCCAGAGCTCCCATGGGGTGACTGAGGCTGTGGACCTGCGTGGCCATTCAACCCCTCCCTTGCTCCTCCACAGGTGTTGATTCCAGAGACAATCTCTAATAAACATCCTTCACACTAAACTCCATCTCAGAGTCTACTTCCCAGAGAACTCAGCCTATAGTGAGAACCTATATAAACAATTGCAAATTGAAAGTTATTGAATTAAGAAGAAGGGCTTTCCACTTATTGTATATATAATCTAGGAAGCCAAACTAAAACTAAACTGAGAATTTGCTCTTGTGTTTTTGTTTTGTTTTGTTCTCATGATATCAACATTAGCAAGAATGACTGCTTATTACTATTTCAAATAAGGTACAAATCTGATATTTATCACCCCACTTTTTGTTTATGGAAAATTCGCCTGTGTTAAAGCTATTTGAATCTACTCTCCCTTCATTGTCGCTGTGATAGATTGCAAAAATGACTACAATGTAATGATTCCCTGCCTCTGTGCCTTTAGCGATGTGACTTTGCCATTCTTCCCGAGAGGTAGGCTGACCCTGCATCTGGGGTGGCCTTGTGACTTGGCAATAGAATGTGGTAGAAGTGATGCTGCGCCAGGTCCAAGGTAGGCCTTGAAGAGGCCTTTAACAGGTCTGCTCTCTGTCTAGGGTCCCCACCCAGCCACAATGTGGAAAAGCCTAGGCCAGCCTGCTGGAAGGGAAGGAGACCATGTGGAGCAGCAAAAAGCTGACCAAGCTGAGGCCACTCTACAGTTCCCATCTAACTCAGCAGGCTCACGATGGAACCTAGCCAAGACCGGAAGAACTGCCCAGTTAAGCTCAGACCAAATTGCTGATCCACACAATTGTTAGCTACGTAAATAGCTGTTGTTTTAAGTCACAAGTTTTGAGGGCAGTTTATTAAGCAGCAAAAGCTATCTGGTAGAGCAGTTAGTTCCAACAGTGATTCTGGGAAAAAAGAATGTTTAGGCAAATTGGCCCATTTTTAAACCTAAGAATTGATATTACTATTTTCCAATCCCATCTCCCATTTTCCCATTTACAAGGCAGAAATCTGAATCAATGATATTGAGTAGATGGGAAGAAATACAGAAAACATTCTATACAGGTATAGTTAAAATTTCACATTAAAAATGGCTCAAGAAAAAACTGCATAGTCAAAGACATTCACATTTAGGCAAATATGTAGAATGAGATTTGTGGTCAAGTTGGAAGCTTGAGGACCATGATTTTGAAAGTCCCTATATTGTCCACTGTCTAATATTTCTCTGTTCTATGGACATAAAAGTAGGGATTTGTAGTAGGCGCCTTTAGAGAATCTTTAGGAATCTAGCACTTTCTACTTGACTGATATAAATTATGACCATTGAAGAAAGAAAGAATATCTCTATTTTTCCAGTAACAAAATAAATAATCTTATGGATTAAAAAAATTTTTTTTCAGATAGAGCTTGACATTGTTATTCATTGTTCCCATACCTGGTGGTAAAATGTTGCTGGCACTCTAGCCATTTCCTAGAAAAAAGTCACCCTGGTTTCTGGCCCAGGTCCTGATATAAACCTAGTTTGTTTTCTGCAGCTGTGTTCAGTCCAGATAAATTTGCACAGAGCAGCTGTTTCCACCTGCTGCTTTTATGCCGACGAGGCATGCATTCCTCTGATCTAGTAGTGCCAGTGGTGGTTTGCTGAGTCACAGTTAGACCTCAGCAGTCAGACTCTTTTCACCTCAATCTCCAAAGCAATATTTTCTGTAAATTCAACATCAGTTCAGGTAGGACTTTAACTTTTAGAAAAACCTTCAGCTTTCCAATGCCTTTTTATTTCTCCAACCTAAATGCTTAGGAAGCATCAGAATTAATTAGGCTACTTCCTGCCACCCAGCAGCCGGAAGAAGCTAAAAGAGGTGGTTCTCCCCTACCTCTGAGGGTGATATTCATCTGCTGACTCACTGTGTAGACACTCAGAACCCTGGAGAGGTGTACATCATAATTAACAGGTATGAGTTGGGAGGTATGAGCAGAAGGTCCTACTAGCAGGTCCCATTTGATCTTCCTAAACGAGGACTTGAACTCTCAATGACTTCATATTTGCATGAGTTTACGTGCACGGTCACAAAGTCATTTGCCATGACAGAGTTGTCTCTCAGAGACATATGAAGACATGAACGGCAGTGGCCTTACATTCACCAGCATATAGACTGCTAGGAAGAACTGAAACATCACTTATCTTCTTAACAAACTCCCTGTAGGTATTCCCTACTTCACCCAGCTCAAGCAAATACACACACTCACAAGTTATAGAACTGCTGGTTGGTTGGGGTTCAGGTATGTTAGCTGACATATTGATACCCCTTCTCCTTTGTGTAGAGATGAAATCTGACCAATATGCACATCAAGTATGGTCTTAAAGGAGATAGTATCTAAAGAATAGCCCTAGGCATATTCATGTGCATGTGTGTGTGTGGGTGTGTGTGTGGGTGTGTGTGTGCACATGCGCACGCACGCACGCACGCAAGCCCGCAAGGGCTAATGCAACAGTAAAGAATACAGGCATGTGTCCTGACTCACCCAAGAGAGTTCTTCATGTGACTCCTCCAGCAAATCAGTGTGCAGGCATCTAATGATCCTGTAAAAACCATGCCTCTCAATTAATGCACTATTGACAATGTCAGTTGACACCTCACAATGTTATGCATTTCTGAGTTTTATTTGTTACATATTTTAAAATAAGACACATGGTTTTTACAATTATAACTTTAAACAGGTGTTCACAATTTTGAAGCTAATAAAATATAGACAAGTGTTTATAAGAATTTTTTATATTTCTGAGTTTTTATAGTAAGTAAACAATTTTGTGCAGTTTGTGTATTCATGTGCTTAAAATTTTTAAGAAGTGTAAAAAGCAATGTGTAAGAAATGTTAATGCAAGATTAAAGATCAAATAGATCTTTATATGAAACAAAACTGCACAACATGAAGAAAGAGAAAAAATATTTAGAAGAATGGTTAAAAATCTGAAGAGAATATATAAGACTAATAAAAAACAAACTCTGGATGCAAATAATCAGAAAAAGAGAAACTGAATGGGATAATGGTATAAATAGGAGTACTGTAAAGTAGGATGTTAGGGACAAGAGTTCCACACAATAATGTTTTATTGGTAAACAGCAGCATTTTCTAAAACGAGGGATGCAATTCTGGGAAAAGCTGAAGTGAATGTATAAAATTTTCAGGGTGTCTAAGCACCTGTGTACGTGTGTGTGTGTTTTAGCAGCAACTGCTAGAGCTTCCTCTTCCTTTTAGTAGATGAGTCACTGACCACTCAGGACCTCACTACAAAAGGTCTTGTCAGTACTTAATTGGCTGTGGCTGTGTTTAAATACTTTGTTCTCATAACAATAACAGCAACAAACAATAACAGTCATAATAGCAACAATGTAAAAATAGTATCCATAACTTACCTTTACTGAGAGTTGACTATCTCCTAGGCTCTGTTCCAGCCACTTTACATGTAATTTGGCATTGATCCACACCAGATCTACGAGGTGGGGGCTATTATTGTCCTCACTTTACAGAAAAAGATCAAGACAGCTACTGGTCTTGAGCTCAGATTAACCTATACCACTTTTCACATGCCAGAGTTTAGTTAGAATGATAAGAAGTATAAACCTGTACCAGAGCCTGGGATGCGCTGAGCCAGCTCATGAAGCACGCTGGGCTATGAGGCATTGCTGTCTTCTCTTCCTCCCTCCAGTATTTCCAAAGGCAGCCTATGAGCTGCCTCACTGACCTAGACTCCTGGACATAGAGCTAGAGTCACATGGGTTTATGGCCACTAGTGGGCATCACCTTTAATCCAAACTAGTTAAAGAACTGAATTACCTTGTTTACTGAACTGTTCATTAACCAGTGAGAAAGTCCACTGGTTAAGAACAAAGCAGGAGGTGCTTTAGAATCAATTTTGGTTCAAATCTTAAGTCTACCTTTTATTAGATGAGATTATCGGCTAGTAACTTCATCTCTTTAAGCTTCCATTTCCTCCTACACTGCAAAAAGGCAAAAGGAATTAGGTTTTACCTGCAGCATGAAGAAATCAAGTGAAAAATCAATCGACTCAGGTTTCTCTGAGTCAGCATCTCTAACACCTAGGAGGGTTTGCCAGAAAGGTTATAGAATTCTCTTTTCCATAAACATTTAAAACTATGACAGAGCCTCATCAGACAGAGGGGTTTCAGTGAGCCCTTTCTCCTTGGAAGTGCAACTCTGAAGGGTTTACTGGTGGTCCCTCTGGTCTCATAATATCAATATTAATGATAGTCTTCTACTTCTACCTATTTGCTTAACAAAAGATAATTTTTACTTAATTATTATCTTGTTTGTACTCACATTCCAAGCTTTATTAAAATACATTAGAAAATAAAGATATTTATATTTTAAAATTATTGGCCACTTCTCTGATTCAAAACAGCAGATAGCCCCCAAGCAAACTTAAGATGTATGTGAAACTACTAATGTGCCAAAATATATCAAAACCAATTACTTCCAATCATTTATGAAATAAATAAGCAGAGATACATATACAAGAGGGGAGTGGTTACATTAAATGGAGAACTTATAAATCATCTTCATATGACTGAGCGTTAAATTTGAATAGTTGAGGTCTAGTTTATTTTTTTTGTGGCAGCCCCAAAATATATAGAGCGACAAGTAAACAAATACAAGAGAGTGCAAGAATGAATTTTAGGTGTTTGTAATGAGAGTTAGCTGGAATAAGTGAACAAAGTTTGGCAGCAGCCAATTCTACCTGGGGGGCCATTGCACCAGCTCATTGTTTCTGCTCTAGGGCAGGCCAGACCCAGCAAGGACTTTGAGAGTTGCTCGATGGTTTGAAAATAGACAGACTCATATCATCCATGCCACAGTCCCACCGTGCTGCCTTCTGATGATTAAAACTGCCTGTCATGCTGGCACATTCCATAAAGGCAAGTGAGGAACCCTGGAAATGTATTCCATTATTCCACACACATTGAGTGTGTCCTACATATGCCAAGCTCTAAGTTATGCTGGGAATACAATGGTAAGTAAGACCCAAGGCCAATCTCAGAACACTTGCAGTTCAGTCAATAAAACACAATTATGGAAGTTACAATTAAGTATTATGAGAATCACAAGGGATGTGGAAGAGGTCTAGGATGGGAATCCTAACCTAGTTTAGGGGTCAGGCAGTTGTCAGAGAAACAAGCTGGACACTAGTCAAAGGCAATAGAGGCAGGTTGTATGCAGTAACTACTGCAGTAAGGGAAATAGACTTCAGTATAGAACTGAGCTCAGTTCCAAATGCAGCAAAGACAGCCGGATTGTAGAGTCAATAAATATGCAGAGTGCTGGATCAGTGGATGAAAGTTACTAAGAGAGACATCAAAGGTACAGGAGTTCTTGCTAAATTGGCCTAACAGAATTCTTGATAAAGGCAAGCCAAAGACTTAGACCTCAAGGGTGAAGGATGAATAACTCAATCAGATATTTAGGGTGGTTGGATATCAAGGGCAGGGGAATCTTGCTAAACCGACTTAACAGGATTTGTCACAAAACAGACCTCAGCAGGCCAAGGACAGGGCCCAAGGGCAAGGCCTAGTCAAAAAGAGGACTCAGAGGAGCCTATCTAAAGTTTGATCAAAGAAAGAGTGCCTGAGTTCTTGCAGAAATGAGTATTGAAGCTGATTAAAATTGGGTAAGCGTGGATTCTAAGCAGAGAAAAGAGCATGTGTGAAGGCCTCAGAGGTGAGGTGAGCATGATGTATTTGGAAAAAGCTGATTATGATTGGTAAGTGAAATTTGAGGCAATAAGGGGTAGGAAATAAGACTGGAGATGTAAGTATGAGATTTGGAGGAATTGTAAATCTTGTCAGAAGTTCCAATTTTGTCCTAAGGTTAGTGGAAGTAATATGATTTGCTTTTTCTAGGCTGCAGAGCAAAAGATAGATCGTAGGGGGCAAGACCAGAGGCAAAAGTCAACCTAAGTAACAGATAGAGAGACACTCTCTAAAAGAAAGTAATATTTATCCAGGAATGGTCATTGCAATGGGAATACGTGTGCTATAGAAAACTATGTGCATATTCAGGAAGGTAAAGAAAGACAAAGGTTTTAAAAGGAAAAATGAGGACTACATGATAGTTTTGAAATAATTATCCATAGCTGCAAAGATCAATAACAAGGGTGATGCCAGTCCAAGGTTAGACAGGCAGTTGGTGGGCAGATGTCCTTGAAGAAGTTTTTTTGTTTTTGTTTTTTACTTTTTTAATGTAAGGTTGCAATAGCCTTTGTGCATTGCAAAAAAAAAAAAGTTGGTTTTTTTTTTCAGTATCTTTTGTTGTCAGGCTTATAAGTGTAAGAATCCTCTCTATAGGGCCTTCCTTGGCTCTATTTTTCAGGTTTGTTTTTGTTTTGTGTTTGTTTTTTAAACACAAGTAGTTCCATTTTGATTCTGACAACTTTCACACAGGGAGACCAGTTGAGCATATGGTACAATAATTTGAGTGTGAGCTAATGAAATTTGGATAAGAGCGGTGGCATGGAGCTACAGAGAAATAAAGGATTACAATATTTAAAGACAAAATAGCAGGGCATGGAGCATGAATTAATGGAAGCAGAGAGAAAGGTAGGAATTAAGGGCAACTCCCAGGCAATGGGTGGATACCGAAATTAGGAACATTGCTGTAAGAGCAACTTGTGGGGGAAGATGATGTATTAGTTTGGGACATTCTGAGGTTGACATTAAGACATTCAAGTTTAAAGCTCAGGTGTTGAAACTCTGTTATCCTCTGTCCCATGGGGCCTTGCATTGTCTCTTGTGGGCTGATATGGAAATCTCCTGCTGTTTCTCACTGATTATCAGGTACTTGTTCTGATGATTCACCTACACTAGGGAATGAAAGATAGAAGACAGATGTTGGAGAAGTGGTACCCTGAATAGAAAAGATAACAGGAGGGACACCCGACAGAAAGAGAATGTAGGAATTACCAAATAGGATACTTTCATCTCTCTTCCCTTTCTGCAAACCCCCTCAGTCCAGCTTTTAAGAACAAAGTCAGGAGGTGTCATTCACTTACCACCACTAAACCTTGCAAGAATTCACACACCGTTGGAGGGTTAAAAGACTACAGGAAACTTTTCCACAAATAATCTAATTTATAAAGCAATTTGGAGGCAATTTACTGGTAAGATTCCTTTTCATATACATTCCCATATATGTGCTTCAGCCTGGATGAATGTCAGAAACATAAAGTTGAATTAAAAAACCAAGCAATAAATTAAAACATATAAATATGGAAGTCCTTTTATGGCTATATAGATATACACATATATAAAATATATACACATATATATGTAAAAATATGATTATTGTTACCTGCAGGGAAGGCATACCGAGAATAGGATAATTTAGAACAGCAAGAGGCTTCAATCATATCAGTAATGATTTTTTAAAATGTAAAATAAAAATTGGAAGCATATTTGGCAAATTGTTAACATTTGTTAAATCTGGGAGCTTGGAGTATGTGTTTGTTTAAAATATTTCATTAAAATGGCTGTGTGATATTTTTCTTAGACAAGAATTTGAAATATTAGATGAAGATATTCCCCACTCAAGAAGATTAAGCTTAACCTTCTTTGCCAAGTGTGGGCTAGAATTAGTGACTCCGTTTCAAAGATCAGAGTAGGAAAAGAAAGACAGTATCTGTACAGTGGAGAAACCTGGCAGAGACCATCTTGACCAGGTGATGATGCTTAGCATCACCAGGTATGGCACGTGGAGATCACATACATCCTAATGTAATATTACAAGAAGGACCCTTCACCTCTGTGATATTCTTTCCAAAAGCCCATAACCCCAGTTTATCATGTGAAAAACAGCAGACACATCCAGATTTAGAGGTGTGCTAAATACCTGGGCACTATTCCTTAAAAGTGTCAAAATCATTAAAAAAACAAAACAAGGAAAGGCTGAGAAACTGTCACAGATTAGAGGAGACTGGGGAGATAGAAAAAGTAAAAACATGATGCCTTGGATTGAAATCTGAAACAGAAAGGATATTAGTGGAAGAACTGGTGAAAAACAAATAAAGTCTGAAGTTTAGTTAATAGTAATGCTGGTTTCTCAGTTATGATAAATGTACCTTGGTTACATAAGATGCTAACAGTAGGAAAATCTGGATTTCAGGTCTATAAAACTCTGTACTATTTTTGCAATGTTTCTGTAAATTGAACATTATTCCATTTTTAAAGTTTGGTTTTTTAAAAAGATGACTATGTCATCAAGAACCCTTCAACTCAAAATGAAACCAATGGGAGATCATCTGTGCCTTTGAGGCTTGCAGCATATTATGAAAGTACAGTAGTGCCTTGTTTCCCAGCCCTGAGGGGAAAGGAAGTGTTCTATGAAGATTAATTTTTCAGAAAAATGAAACTAACTCCTCAATCACAAGAAAAAAACATTATTTTCAGCTGTGTTTTGATGGCAAGCTTTCAAAAGTGTATGAAATTTACTGCCCTCTGAATGGAGGACACAAGAGTAATTGAATCCTTTCTGGGTGAATCAGGGTCACCGGTGTGAACATCTGTTATTAAATTACCTCGTAGGAGGCACAGTCCTGCCTTTCATTTTCTTTACTGTGATGTGGAGTTGAAAACATAGGAGCCATTGTCCCACAGCTAAGAAATGGCTAAGAAAATGCTGCAAAAGATTGATATGGATTAAGAATAAGACAGGGGTTTATGCTACCTCAGATGAGCCTGCCTTGGGTAGAAAGAGTGTCTTACTCCTTCTTAAACAAGCAGTCTAACTGAGGAGAGCAGCTGGCAGCTGATTTTTCCATTTTTCTATGCCATTTCACAGTTGGTAATGCAGCATCTGAATGCAAAACTCATCCTCTGAACTAGACACCAATAACCCTTACTTATCTCATTCTGTGCACGGGAGGCAAGAAGAGGTGAGGGTTAACTCATTGGTATTTTCATAACAGATCTTAAATTGTGGACTTGTTCAGCTCTACTTGGAGAATATTTTCTTTGTTAATATGTCAGAGGGGACCATGCTTGGTGGCTCCGCCTGTAACCCCAGCACTTTGGGAGGCCAAGGCAAGTGGATTACCCGAGCCCACAGGTTCAAGACCAGCCCAGGCAACCTGGTGAGACCTTGTCTCTACAATAAAAAAAAAAAAAAATTAGCCAGGCATGGTAGCACACACCTGTAGTTTCAGATACTTGGAAGGCTGAGTCAGAAGGCTCGCCTGAGCCCAGCAGGTCGATGTGGGGGTGGCCATGAATGTGCCATTGCACTCTGACCTGGGCGATGGAGTGAGACTCCAACTCAAAAAAAAAAAAAAAAAATGTCAGAGAGGAAATATTTGGTGTCTACTACATGAAGAATTGTCTAATAAAGCCAAAGGCCAGGCACGGTGTCTCATGCCTGTCATCCCAGCACTTTGAGAGGCCAAGGCGGGAGAATGGCTTGAGCCCAAGAGTTCAAGACCAATCTAGGCAACATACTGAGACCGCATCTCAACAAAAAACAAAAAAGTTAGCCAGGCATGCTGGCACACACTTGTATTCCTGCTACTCCAGACGCTGAGACAGAAGGATGACCTGAGCCCAGGAGATTGAGGTTGTGTTGAGCCATGATCATGCCACTACACTCCAGTCTGGGTGAGAGAGAGAGATCCTGACTCAAAAAGAAAAAGAAAAAAAGTCAAAAAAGCAGTATAACGTGGGCCTTGGTGATAGGTGGCCAGAGAAGTACAGGGAGTTTAAGAGGAAAGGTGATTACAATTCTTCCCTGAGTAGTGGCTTCCCACCAAATCTTTTCCATTCCCCTATTCTAGAGCTTCATGGCAGCCAGTGCTTACAAAGGCCATGTCCTCCTGGAGCCCAATAATTGCCCACCCTCACAGCCTAGTCAAGAGGTGTGCCCCTCTTCTGGAAAATGAACTTCACCCTGCTCTCTGTCCCAGCTTGTCAGTTAACCCACCAGTCTTCACTTAATCTGATATGTGGATAGGATTTAGAGTATTTTCCTGCAGTATCTTTCCCTTGTTGTTACTTCTGCAACTCAAATGTAAGCCCTCAAGTACTGCAGTCTCTATTTGCTTCCTCTTTTTATTGTTCAAATCACCTTGATCAAGATCACTTTCATCAAATTTTTCTGGATTAGCTGATTATGTATGCAATACTCTCTTCAAGTAATCCAATCAGGCAGTAGGTAGTGTCAATTTAAGTACAGACAGGAGATATTAGGGAATTTTCAAGAAGCTTCCTATAGACAGTCCACTTGGTCACCTGTTTGCTGGATCAGGACCTGAACTTTCATCAGTATTATGTATATAACTTAATTGGCTGAGGCTTGAGGTTGTGACCTGAAATTAATTGTCAACTAGCTAATCTTGAAGAAAAGTCTGGCAAAAGGAAAGATATTTCAACATCTACACTTGTTCTTCATTCCTCTAGGAGCATATTCAAAGTTCTATACTTCATTTAGGGCAGGTTCTCTCAACTTCAGCACTATGCATGTTTTGGGCCAGGCAGTTCTTTGTTGTGGAGAGCTGTTCCATTATAGGAAGTTTGGCAGCTAGAATTGCTAGAGTTAGCAAAGCAAAATTCAGAATTCCTGATTCAATTTGAATTTCTGATAAACAATGAATAATATTTTTAGAATAGGTATGGCCTGTGCAGTGTTAGTAGTATTCCCGGCCTCTATTCACAAGATCCCAGTGGCATACCTTCCCATCCCCTGATAACCATAAAGTCATCAGACACTGGCAAATGTCCCTTTGGGAAGTAAGATTGCCCTTGTTGAGAACCACTGATTCAGGGTAACACATCAGAAAGCTACAAATCTGAATATCTCTATCTTAGCTTCTAGAAGAAATAGCTTTCTCTGATGAAGTATCAATGGAAAAGTTAACTATATGAAGAACTCTATTCATATCTTGCTGAAACAATTTTGAAAAGATTTTTTTTCTTGTTTTTAATGTCTCTTGGGACAAACTCCCTTAGGCTTTAGTACCCAGTTAATTCTCAGCTCTCTTTCAAATTAGCAGGCTTATTTCTATCACTTAATGTAAATTATGAAACCTGTCACATTTTTCTTTTTTCCTCAACTGCTAGAAAGCTTAAAGATAAATTTAATATTCAGTTGCAGAACTATCTAACTTCCTGAAGCCAGCAGTATTTTTTAAAAAACAAACATGTACTTAGTGATTTTTATATGATGTATATATTTACATTTTTTTACAAATTTTAAATTTTAAATTTTACTTTATCACTGCAATAACCCTATGGGTAAGTACTATTATTATCCTCCCTTTTAAGGTCAAGGGAACTGAGGTACATTTTTTTGTTGTTGCTATTACTATGAATTATCTCTTGTTCCTTTTTTTTTGGAGTCGGAGTCTCATTCTGTCGCCCAGGCCAGAGTGCAGTGCCATGATCATGGCTCACTGTAGCCTCAACTCCTGGGTTCTAGCAATCCTCCTGCCTTAGTCTCTCAAGTAACTGAGACTGCAGGCACGTGCCACCACACCTGGCTAATTTTTTGTAGCGATAAGGTCTCTCTATGTTGCCAGGCTGGTCTTGAACTCCTGGGATCAGGCAGTCCTCTTGCCGCAGCCTTCCAAAGTGCTGGAATTACAGCTGCGAGCCACCATGACCGGCCAATTTATTTCCTTCTTCATCATTGTCCTTATTTTATACATAAGCTCCTTCAGATTCGGTCTGGAAGTTGATTGCGTATAAGTTAACATATAATATACCTATACCACTTTGGGTCCTCTCAGCCTCACTTGTCTCTTATTCCAACTGTCACCTTGGCACCCAGCTCTAGCCACGCCCTTCAAGAACACTCTCCTAGAGCCCAGGGAAAGAGTCTCTCACTTCCCATTCTGGGCTTCCCTGTTAAGCTTCAAGGTGTGGGATGCAAGGACCTTGGCTTCAGGTCCTAGAATTACAGATCTCAGATTTACCAGGAAATTAACACCACGTGGCCAGAATGTTGTCAAATGGAAGATGGAAACTGGTATATAAGTTTATCTTTTTTTTTCACTGTAGACAGACTGTCCTGCAATGTAACTTTTCAGTGGATAGCCCAATTAGATAGAGCAATCAGTAGCACTTAGTAGCAGCCAACTCAGTTATGCCTGCTTGAATTTCTCTCTCCTTCCCTGCCTCACTTCCCAGTCTCTCACCTCTGCTCCTGTGATTACACTCCCTAGTAAAGTAATAGCAACAGAGCATTGTCAGACTCTGCTTTCTAAGCAATCAAGACTAAGACAATTATAAATAATTGTAAATAAAATCATAATGGAATTTTATCCAGTTATTTTCATTAACTTCAGAGTCAGCAATATTTATTGTGGTTCAATCAGAATACAATTCTGGAATATTACCCTTAGAAAGACTCTAGGAGTAATTGAGGATGACCCCATCGTATTTATAGTTGAGAATGCCAAGACCCCAAGAGAGAGGAGGTTTGCTCAAGATCACACACTCTTAGTGGTGTGTGAGTATAGCACAAACATTTATTTAGTCCCTGCAGTGCCAGATTCCCTTATACATTTATTTCATTTTATGCTTGCAAATTGGACAATTAATACTATCATCCCTATTTTACGCAGGAGAAACAGAGGCTCAGAAAAAAGGGAAGTGCTCAAGGTCACAACATAAGTAAACAGAAGAATCAGGTTTACACTAGACCTCCAAAATCCACATGTCTAGCTCTTTCCCCAACTGCCTCCCATGGTCAACAGGTGGGCCCTAGCTTCCTAGGGAGCCCAGTGGAAAAACAACATGGGCTTCAGAGGAAAACAGGCTTGAATTCACATCCTTGATTTACCATTTAATAGTTTTGTGATTTTTGTTTTGTTTTTGTTTTTGAGTTGGAGTCTCACTCCGTCACCCAGGCTGGAGTGCAGTGGCATGCTCACGGTCACCCCAGCGTCGACCTGCTGGGCTCTGGTGATCATTCCACCTCAGCCTTCCAAGTAGCCGGGGTGTGCACTACCATGCCTGAATATTTAAAAAAAAATCTTATTGTAGAGATGAGGTCTTACCAAGTTGCCCAGGCTGCTCTTGAACCTGTGGGCTCAGGCAATCCACTCTCCTTGGCCTCCCAAAGTGCTGCAATTACAGGCTGAGCCACTGAACCCAACCAGTTTTGTGATCATAAGTTACTTAATTGCTCTGAGCCTCAATTTCTTAATTCTAAAAATGGGGAAAATAATACTTATAGTGTGGCTGTGAAGATGAAATGAGATAATTTATGTAAATCTCCCATCACAGTGTCTGTACACAGTAAGGGCTTAATAAAAGCTAGCCAGTATCAGTTCTGAAATCAAAGATGCCTTCCAAAAACAATATTAACTTCTATTTTGTAGGTTCTTATGAAGTGACAGTCATGGTTCTAAACATTTTCTATAGAAGAAGTAATTACTTCTAACCAGCCTAATGTCACTGAGGGAGGAAAGGCAAAGGGGAAAGTCTACTATCTCGCAATCTCTTGTTGCCTCTAACAACAGTTTAAAAACTTTAGCCATTTGTGTACTCCTTTCTTGAACTTTGTTTCCATATCTGTGTAGCAATTTAAAAATTAAATTCCTAGTTTAGTTTTGTCTGAAGCAATAATATTATGAAATTATAGAATTTATGTGCTGGTCATTTATTTTTGTATTCACATTAAAAAATATACATTAACCATTAAAATAAAAAAGATGATATGAATTAAAATACTCCAGAAAAAAATATAAGATAGAGTAAGATTGGCAAAATGTTGATCCTTGTTGAAACTGGGTGATGTGTACACAGACATACAACATTCTTTCTCTAATTTTACGTATCCTTTGAAATTTTCCATAATAAAAAAGTTTCAAAAAAAAAAAAAAAACCTGGAGGCTGGGGAGATGTCCCCTCACAGAGATCCCAAATCATCTCATGTTCCCCAAAGGAGCAATGGTCACACTTTGAGAAACATTGGCCCATAACACCCACTAGAAAGTCACCATCATGGGACAGGCATTTGGCTTCATTCTTCCTCATGGGCTGTATCTCTGTGACAACTAGTCGCATAGATCAATGCCCAATTTAAGCTTGCTGAATCAACAAATGAATGGTTATCAAGCCTGTTATCTTTATTGGGGCTTTTAGTTCTGTCTCAACCTTGGATGTTCTAAACTGCTACCTTTTTCTTGGCGGGGGATGGTGACCAATAAACTAACATAAGAATTTTCACCACAAAATGATAAATACTGCAGAAAACAGCCTAATCTGAGGAGCTCCTGCTGTTTTTCATTTGCTGGTTATGCCATCTGACTTTCATTACTATGAAGAACATACCTAGAAAGTTTCAATAAATGTCCACTAATCACATTTGGTTGGCATTGGACAGGTCTGCTAAATGAGGTCTAATGTATTAAAGGATGTTACTTGGCTATTGGTTTTTAATAAAGAATCTCTTGCCAGATGCCATTAAGAACAAGCGACACAGTCATTTGTCTCAGAAGATTTATGTGACACAGGTCTGGAAAAGAATGGAATGAGGTGGCCTTGGGAACCAGAAATGATCCAGTGTGCTTTAAAAGTCTGACATGTACCAGGAAGCCAATATTAACTGTGGCTGCATTAAACTTCTCCAGAGCACACCTTCTCTCAGTCACAGCTGGAGCCAAGCAAATACTCCCAACTCTTCAGACACTCTATCTAAAATATTCTGGAGTCAGAGTCTGGTACCAAATTAGATGTCTTGATTAAGGGTAAAATATACTAGAAGTTTAAATCTATTCTAGGAAGATAGAAAGGCCTTATCAGGATCACTTTTTGTGTATATAATTAGTTATCCTAAAAGACAGTAATCATGTGCCTCTTTATTATGCAAAGCAATTAGCATTATGCAAAGTACTATGTCAAATTATAACATTATTTTGTTCCTTTGCTGGAGGATATGGGCCAAATTGCCGTTAGATATCCACATAACTTTTAAACATTCTTATGTATTCAGTGTTCTTTTGAATACAACAATAAAAGGGATTATATAATTAACTTAAAGACCCAGAATAGCAGAAAAAAATTTTAAAGTCTGAGAAATTAGAGCAGCATTTCTATTTTGCCCCCCACAAATACAAATACAGAAGTTAGGCTTCTACTAACAAAAACTTTATTCTGGAAATAGCTTTCTCTCCTGCTTACAGAATGAGAGCAACCCAACACATTATTTCTATGGATCTTAGTGGATAGAGAATTAAGTGGATGCACGGATGGTGGCTCAGCAGCCTCTAAATAGCATCAGTTCCGTATGATGCACAGTCTGATCTGTATTAAGCCAGTGCAACAGGACCACTAAAGACAGGACTGAGGATCTATTTCATGACTTGTGGAGTAAACCAAACCTCTAGCATTTTTCCCAAGACAGTGGTCAGCAGGAAATTGTCAGTTTAAAGGTTTTACATAGAACTGTAATGCAAATTGTCCATGAACAAATGAAAAGATGCTCAATTCATTCAAAATTGAAGGAATTAAAATAAAACAGAACTTTCTCATTTCTCTGCTGATCTTTTGCAATAGCTTCCTAACAGGTCCTCCTAATTCCATTTTTACAAACACAGCAATCTTTTCAAAACAAAAATCTGGTCATGTCTTTCTACTGCAAAACCTTTTTCTGGATTTCCAGTTCGCTGTATTTTAACTTAAATTATATCATACCATATATAATATTCTGCAATTTTTTGTATTTACAATGTCTTAGAAATCTTTTCATGTCAGTACACAGAGACCAACCTCCTTCTTTTCTAGCTGCTGTGTAATATTCCACAGTATGGCTAACATCCATTTAGCTATTCTATTATGAACATTTAGATTGCTAACAACCTTTTGCTGTTATATATAAGGGTGCAGTGAACATCCTATATGTGCTATTTAAAAAAAAATAACTACTGCCAAATTGCCTACCAAATTGGCTGTCCACTCCATGGGAGAGTGTGAGAATACCTATTTACTCACACCTTTGCTATGTTCTTGCTAGGTCTTGCTATGTTGCCCAGGCTGGTCTCAAACTCCTGGGGTCAAGCAACTTTCCTACTTCGGCATCCCAAATGCTGGGGTTACACTGCACCTGGCCTGGCTTCTTCTCATGCTCCTAGATGCTCTGTATTAGTTCGCTGATATATTTACCTATTCCTGCAGAATCATACTACTAAATTCTGGGAAATTCTTGTCTATTTTGTAACAATTTTTTAAACGTTGGGTTTTCCATCCTTTTCATGTTCTATTTGTGAATGGTGGAATTTTGAATCTATATTTTACATCTCTTAATTTTCCTTTCATTCTTACCATCTCTATGGCTCTTTGTACTGCATCATAGCAAAGTTCTTTGGCTTAATCTTTCAACTCATGAATTTGCTCTTCAGTAGTGTCCATTTTAAAATGTCAGTTTTGGCCTCTGGTTGCACCCTCTGGGACGTGCATCCTTGATGTCTGGGCCTCATGTAGTGGACATGGTGGTGTCCAGGAGGCTACTGCGCACACTGATCATGGGGACCTGGCCTCCAGCAAGCACACCCTGTCTTTGCACACCATCAAAGCCTTGGAACAGAAACATCTTCCAGTGAGGACTTGCCCCAATGCGATATGTTGAGAGACACAGGGCTTGGTGTGCTGGCCTAGACATCCATTGACCAGGGGTAGCTCATTCCAGGCAATCTCATAGCTTCACTGATCCTCTATGAGCTGGAAAAATGTCAGTCTGGCTGGCTGCTGTATGGTTTCCCCAGGACACTTCCACAGACTGAAGCCCCGGATAATTTTTCAGACACGCCTGGTGATGAACCTGGATGAACTCTTTGAAAACAACATAAGGGAGATTATATGATTAACCTAAAGACCCAAAATAGCAAACAAATTTTTTAAGAGTTTAATGAGGTCCCACTTGTCTATCTTGTATCTTATGGCCTGTGGGTTTCGGGTTTTGTTCAGGAATTGCTTGCCAGTTCCAATTTCCATGAGGGTATGTCCTTCATTTTCTAAGGTTTTTATGGTTTGAGGTTTTACATAGGTCTCTGATCCATTTGGAGTTAATTTTTGTGTATGGGGATAGATAGGGGTCCTGTTGTTGAAAGACTCCAAAATGTTAGTAACTGGAAATCTTTTCTCTTGCTTGGCTCAGTTTCTCCAGAAAGCAGTCATCCAGTCTCTTGTCTGAAAGGTTGAACCTGGCTGCTACTTTTTCAGGAAACAAGTAGGAAAGGAAGCTGGGTAGGGCCTCACAATTGGCTGTTTAAGTTTAACTTACTTCTCCACTTTCAGTTGAGCAAATCGTACTTAGCATCCCAGAGATCTTCCCTGGCTACACAAAGATGCAGAGTCTAACTGCTTTCAGGAGAGACTTTCTACCAATTCTTCAATTTTCAACACCATCTGCACCTTTGTCTTCTGAAGGTACCTGGTGCTAATCATGTCTGATCTCTTTGGGGACCCTCTGGCTCAGACATACTTGCTTTCCGTCTCACTTCCCTCCTTCCACACACTCTCCATCCTCCACTTCAGGCAGACATCCGGCTGCCTTTGGTCTCCTGAGTCAGATGTCATTTATTCATCTACACTTCTGTTTCTAAATCATAGTGTCATCTTTGGACTCTTACAAGTTTCTCTTTCATTCTCTCTGTCCTTGTGGAGTTTTGTCCTTGTTATACTTGTACTATCATCTAAGTGATATTTCTAGAGGAATCGAGGTAAAACTTGGGTTTTCTCTGCCAAGCCTTTCCAGAAGTCTCTCCTCAGTTTTCAAAGGAGGATTTCAACTCTGTACCTTGCCCATCTGTTTGTTAGAGCTGTACAGTGGAGTTGAAGAGGAGGCAGCAGGACATGGTGGTGGAGAGCCACAGTCTCCAAGAATAGAAAGCATAGGCCAGGGAGTGAACAAGATGATCTACTGGCGTTAGGAAGAAATTAGAATTTACACGTATATTTTTAATTTAAAACAGAAAGAATGTATGCTTGGCTCATACTGTTAATACTATAAACTTTGATGTTGGCTCTATCCATTGTTAAGATGGTCATGGATTACACAGGGTGCCCAGGACAGTGGGGCCGCAATCATCTCTTTTGGAATATTGAAATGTACAGCCCTTTGCTAGTGTTGCAAGTTATCTTGATCCGGTTAATTTGATAAAAACAAGACTGAAATAGGATAATAGTCACTGTACTTTATAATGACATAGAGATCTTCTGCAAAAATGTTTTGTTTTATAATGGGATTTCCCAGTTATAGGATAACAGAGTCCTCAAAAATATCAACCTTAAGGATACATATTTATGTTTGTCTTCTACAAAAAGTCAAGCAGTATAAATTGTAGCTTTTTCTGTTACAACAGCGGCTATCAGAGGATGATATTTAGCAAATATTATAAACAAACAAATAAAAACTATTTAATTAAGAGAAAGGTAATATTTTAGCAAAGATTGAGAACATAACACATTTTTAAAGAAACCAGTGCTCCATAGAGAACATTTTAAAAGTAGAAATTTTAAATGTTTCCAGTATTATATAAGGGGGGGTTCCAAAAAAACAGAACCTGTTTATAAAAAAATGTGTATTTATTCTTACATGTTTAAACTTCAGCCACCTTCAAAGAACTCTCCATTTGATGTAATACACCTATTGAGATGTTTTTCCACTGCCCAAAACAGTTTTTGATGACTTTTAGTGCTTTTGTCACTTTTTGTTTCACCTCTTCCATAGTCCTTCCCTTGGAGGACTTTTTTCTTCTGGGAAAAAAAAAATTGCTCTGGGTGAGATATGGTGAAGAGAGAGGATGGTGCACAAGGGTCACGAGGTTTTTTGGTCGAAAACTGCTGAACACTCAGCACGGTGTGGGCAGGTGTGATCATAAATCACCCATCATGAAATGGGCAAACGCATTGAAAGAATCTCTGAAAAAATAAATTAACTGAAGCTGAACACAGCCTCTCACAACAATGCTAGCTGGCACGCTGATATCAGCGGGTTCCTAGAACATTAATCTAGTGGGGGAACCATGTGCTACATGGAGCCCCTCCTCCAAAATATAATTCCGGGTTTTTTTGGGTCCCCCTCGTGTGAATATTTTCGCTGAAAACAATGTGTCACACGTTAAACTAATACCTAAACACTTTTCAAAGTTAAAAAAAATTCTAACCAGTTTAAAGATATGCCAAATGAAGAGTTTCAGTAGGTTTTGAACCCATTCATAAAAATATGGGTAAAAATAGGTAAAAATATCTTACCTTCTGATTAGTTTACAACTGAGTTCAAGAAAACTGGAAATTTATTAGCTGGGTTGTAACAAAAATCCTTGACTAATTGGTGGATGAGAGTGAAAAAATATTATTAGTTAGAAATATTTAAAATATTTTAAATATATTAATATTATTATATTAGCAATAATATTAATATTTTAATTTTGTTAAATATTATTTAGTTAGAGCAAAGATAAACATATTGCATTTTGATCTGCGTATCTTTGTATAGTGTGTTTTTAGTCACGAGTGTCCAAGTTTCAAAGTAAACTTAAGTTATAGCCAGATCTTAGTACTACTGTGTCATAAACTACCAAACCAATATGAGGTTAGACCTCCTGGATTAATCTTTTCATCGTTTTTTTTTTGAGTTGTGTTAAATAATGCTCAGGGTGGCTCTTCTGAAAAGAGATTGCAAATATGTGGTATGAGTCCCAC
>CAUYQG010191523.1:0-21602 GCA_963574415.1 Tarsius wallacei
ACAGGAGCCCTGGAAGTTCTGAGGATGCTGACCATTCAGGCACCCTTGTTTGTAAGAAGTGTCCCCCCATCCCCAGACCGGTATTTACTGCCATTACTTGTTTGGCCGGGGCGCCCCCCCCCCCCCCCCCACCGCGTCCAACCCCGGGCGGGCGAGGGCGTGGGTTAGGCGTTGGGGGTGGGAGAGATAGGGGAAGCAATTAATGGCAGTAAATACCCGTCGGGGGAAGGGGGGACACTTTTTACAAACAAGGGTGCCTGAATGAGACATATTTGTGTACCTAACCCTTAAATGTACCCCTCAATATCACAATAAAAAAAGAAAAGAAAAGAAAAGAAAAGAAAAGAAAAAAAGAAAATAGTCCTCCAAACGCTTATCTTTCCTGAGGAAATACCTCACTAGCAGAGGCTCCAAGAGCATATTAAAGCAGTTTTGAACTACCACTCTCTCTTCCCTATCACCTTTTACATAATCTGTCACTGTCATCCATCAAGTCCCCGATCTTTCTTTTGACCATGCATTCCAGATTTAGAAGAGATGGAGGTCAACGAGGGTACCTGCATAATGAATGTTTGTGTACCTAACCTGAATTATACCCCACATCTTTAAAAATATATATATCCCCAAATCACACTTTTCTCACAAGACAGTAAATGAGTGCACCCTGACCTTTCGCAGAGAAGTACTTGCTACATATTAAGTAAAAACAACAAATGTAACAAATAGGTACAAGTGGAGAAATCCGTCCAGGCTTTATCCCACACTACAAACTTAGTTACACTATTTTCACTTGGGACAAGAGTATGCAAGAGAAATTACAACATGCTCTAAAATAACCTTTAGCTCAGAATAGTAAAGTAATTATCCATGAGAAGTGGCAAATAATTATTTTTTTTGAGTTGGAGTCTCACTCCTTCACCAGGCTAGAGTGCAGTGGTACCCTCATCGCCACCCCAGCGTCGACCTGCTGGGCTCCGGCGATCCTTCTGCCTCAGCCTTACAAATAGCCGGAACTACAGGTGTGAGCTACCATGCCCGGCTAATTTTTTATTTATTGTAGAGACGAGGTCTCACCACGTTGCCCGGGCTGGTCACGAATCCATGGGCTCAGGCAATCCTCTCGCCTCGGCCTCCCCCCACAAAAAAAATAATTTTATTCTAAAAGTTTTATGTGAATTTGAGACCACTTGCCAGGAAATAAAGTTCTTTGTATTTAGATCTCAATCTTCAGCTATTCTAGTTTTGTTTTACTGGTTGAAGAAATAGCTTAGCCACACTCAGCTCCAATACGTATTAAGTTATATTTCCAGCTAGCTAATTTTGGCTTAAATTTTTAAATTCATCTGGACTTCAAATTTAGCATATTTTGTACTATTTTTTCAAACAGTAAGCCAATTGTTATAGAACCACTATAATAAGTTTTTAAAATAAAAGTTGATTTGAAATGCCAGGTTTAAGATTGGTCAAATCTGTTTTTGAGTCTTCTACTTTTATGAACTGCTCTGTCTGTTCTTATGAAAGTATTAAGTATTGGATACCATTATTTTCATCAATTGCTGTAATAATTGGCCTTCATAATATCATTTCTAGTAGGATATGTTTTTTTAGGTGTCTTTGTCTTGCCTGTTCTTCTTAATCTGTGCCTTAATGTAGAAAACAGTATTTGAAGTATCATTTTTGAAGTCATATTTAGTAACTTGCATGTATGAATGCTCCATATATGTGATATTGAACTAAATTTTGGAAAGAAGTAAAATAAATGTGTGTGTATATGTGTGTGTATATATTCAGATGTTACATATATATGCATACGCATTTATATATAATTTTCTATAATATAGAATTTCAAATACAATATGTAAAATAGATGTTATTTCTTTGTAAACATTCATGCACAGGTATAAATACTTGCATAATCTAGCTATGCAATATTGCCTTTTGAGTATTAGGCAAAAAAAATCACTGTAGATAAGATAACATGTTACAAAGTATGTTATTGCTCTATATGAGTACACAATCAATACTGCTTTAAGTATTGATTTAAAGTTCACAAAAGACAAAATTGACTTTTCCGCTTCTGATAGAAAAGTGGTAAAAAAGAAAAAAAATCTTGAACCAAGTTCTCTATGGTAGAAGGAGCTAAAACAAAACACCCTGGCCAGGCTCGATGGCTCAGCCTGTAATCCCAGCACTTTGGGAGGCAAAGGCAAGTGAATTGCCTGAACCTGCAGGTTTGAGACCCACCTGGGCAACTTAGTGAGACCTCTTCTCTACAATAAATCAAAAACTAGCCGGGTGTTGTAGCGTGTGCCTGTTGTTCCGGCTACTTGGAAGGCTGAGGCGGAGGGATCGCCGGAGCCCAGCAGGTCGAGGCTGTGGTGGCTGGGAGCGTGCCACTGCACTCCAGTCTGGGTGACAGAGTGAGACTCCAACTCAAAAAAATTAAATAAATAAAAATTGTTTAAAAATTGAAACAAAACACCCTGACCACTCTTTGTCACTCCAATGTTACTTTTTCTCTGCCTTATATGAGCGTTTCTGATAATTGTTTTTATACGTAATTCACTTTGCCTCACAATTTGATAATTAACCTGATTGTCTCATTTAGTTAGTTAACTATCTGGCCTACACATTTTCACAGCGCTGTCGTAGGTGAGATTATTTGCTTCTCTTCTCAGTTTTCTTCTCAGACATAACAGGAAAAATCTCTCTCATTGGGACTTACATGAGTGGTGACAACTGGAGACAGAACTTGGTGATTCATCTGGAGTTGAAAGTATTTTCTTCTGCCGCTCCTCTGCTATGTGGTAAGGTGCCCACTGCTGGACTATAATACCTGAAGCTGTCTAGGGCTGATTACATCTGAGGGAATAAGGTTCGCGAGGTGGGAGGGGGGAGGCAGGCACAAAACTGCTGCTATTCCATCTGATCACCCAACCCCAGCTACATCATTGTGGCTCATGAAACTAAACTGTGTCACATGTTTAGTTTTCTAGATCATTTACCACTGACAATTGTGTAACTTTTGTCTCAGAGGTCACTCAGCAGTGGGCCATCAATTGAGGTATCTGGTGGACATTTCATGTTTCTTTCATTCTTGAATGCTGGTGTCATTAAGAAGTGGCGTGGTCTTTAAATTCTGAAAAAAATTCTGAATCCACTTCCTTCACCTTCTTCTGATCCACAGACTTTAGTGAAGGCTGTTTGGTCACTGAATGTAGCAGTTCCTCCAAATTCATTTTTTTCTTGATCATCTCCTGGGTAATGATCAGGATGAAATGGATGAGAAGTTACATACATCTAGTTAAAAACGTGAGATGACCCTCTGTCATTATTGATCATGATACTTCTTTTTTACCCCTAACAACTTTGAGCCAACTTCATAGGTACTCAGGCTAGATGGCAGCCTGGTCAAATGGTGGCCTAAGGAATACAAACTTAATTCTTGTTCAGTCACCCGAGATATCTTGTTGGGTTGTTATGGTCCTCAAGTCATAAAGATAATTGCTAATAGAGTACACTGATCTCTGGGTTTGTAACAGAGGTCTGCATGGCAGCAAGGTGATTGGTATAATCTGTCTCAATAAATTTTATTAAAATGCTCTTATCCCTCTTGCATCTGACACTTCAGATGAAAGGTCTGGGTGTATATAAATGATGATGGACAAAAAGCTGAATTTGTAGCTACTAGAATGGGACACAATGATGTTGGGAGAGTATAGAGAGAGCAACAATTCTAACACCTGGACAGGAAATACCTTCGAATCCAGGAGGGAAACAGCAAGTAGAGATGTTACTGATCATCTGTTTTTTAAAGTCAAACCTGGAGCCTTTCTCATAAAGAAAAACACCCCAGTGCAGCTCTCCCAAAGAAAAGTCTCCTGTGTCAGAGATAAGGACTTTACTACTCATGGCACAGCAAGGGGCATGAACATCAGCGTATTTGTGTCAGTCCTCTTTGCCTCTCAAGTATCACTGAGATAATGCAATGGAGCAAGATAGATGCTACACAAGCAGTGAGTCTGTTTCACAGCTGAGGAACTCAAGACCAGGGGCCCAGCAACTTTTGAGCAAGGATGAAGCATTGTAGCAAATGGCAAAAAGCAGATTTGCTTCCCACTAGGGAGCAAACAGTTACATGGTTGTCATACTCTGGTAGAATTGACCTATCTAGTTGCTTATGTCATCTAGTCACCTAGCTAGAAAACTACTCAGTGTCAGGAGACAGAAAAGCCTTGCAGTCTGGCATACTCAGTAAGAACATAAGGGATACTCAGAGCCTTGGAAGACTGTCTCAGTCAGAAAAACATCCTTTGGCCTTACATGTTTTTAGCTGACCTCAAATTTTCACACCAGTATGCCACTCTGTATGCCACTTTGATTAATCTTATTAACAGAGACCTATATAGATTCAATCTGTCTCATAAACTTTTAATTTAAGATACTCTCAACATAACTCGAAGCAAGAAGATAAAGTCAATCAGGGTCCCAGATTCAGCTAGCTAAACAAATCTTACAAACTTTAGAATATACCTTAAAAAGACACATGCCTTTCTCTTTAAGAGTTTGTATTACCTTTACTTTAGTTAAGAGAAATTAATACAGGAACATCATGATATATTAGTGATTGCATAAGTTCCACTTTGGCCTCAAAGTGGAACTTATACTATCTGCCATAATATTCCTGGTTCATGAGTTCTGGCTAACCTAAATGCTTTCTGTGTCCAAAGTGGTATCATTGATAACTTCAGCTAAAGTCAGAGAGCTTCATTACCACTTTTTCTAATTAGATGGTTTGCAATATAGAGATAGCACCCCTAAGAGTACAGATATATAGATAAATGTTGAGTCATTTATCCCTTCTAGGAGCTCCCTGAGTAACTAAGTGTAGTCTGCTCCAGAAAGATTTCAACAATCATCTGGGGGCGACATGATCTATTGGTAGTGTTTTCTTAAATACTTGAAGGGCTCTTATGACAATTCCTTAGGTACAGGTTACAGCAGACTTGGGGGCAAGGCCAGCTAGTATCTGACTAACAGAAATAGAACAGTCCTATGTGCACCCATGACCTCTGTAAGGAAAGTGTTAATTATAATTGTTGTTCACTCAAAGTATGATCTATATCATTCAGGGGACAGGTTGTGTGTGCCTTTGATGTAGTTTCCTGGCTAGCTGGTAAATCTTAGGGTGCCCAATTAATTCCCTGTTTTTGAAAAGATTATCTGAGATAAGTCAGTCTGACCTATATGTCTATACTACCTGCCAGGTGGCATTCACCTAGCCCATGGGATGAACCAATGATAAAGATGGGAAAGGGGTGGGAAGACATCTAGAAGTGGTGGCAGGAGTTCTGTGCCAGGAGTTACAGGAGCTGGGACTTCCCCTTACTGTTTCTGGTTGATTTATTGATAAAGTGAGGGAACTGTGATCAAGTCATAGCACCATTTAGTGGGGAATGGCAAACTAACAAGTTATTTAAATTTAACCATGTAACTGCTGGTTCACCAGTGGGAAGGGAAACAGCTTATTTGCCATTTGCTACAATGTTTGATGCTTGCTCAAAAAGTACTGGGCCTTTGACTCTGGGTTACTTGACTGTGGAAAAACAAAAAAACAAACAAACAAAAAAATGCACTGGTTCCATCACATTTGCCCCAGTGGTACTTGAGAGGCCAGGGAGACAGACACAAATATGCTAATGCTTATGCAGCTTGCTGTACCATGAGTAATAAAGTCTTTCATTTCTGTGTCTTCTTCCAGCATCCATAGAATGGTGGAAAGCTGCCTTGTTAGCTTGCAAGTAAGGTAAAATCAAATTTCAAAACCTTCACAATTCTTGAGAAAAACAACATACATTTTGAATGGGATATAATTGTATGCTTTTTAAGCATCTCACTCATTTTAAAAAATGGACTATATCCTAATAATCTTACAGAAGATACACCAGCTGACAGTACTTAGACTACTATTTGAACTGAGCAATATAAATGCAGAGCACGGGTTTTACTATTGTCCTATCCTTCTCTATATGTTGATGTAGTTTGGAAACATTGGAACATTACACATTTTATGTCAATTTTATGTAATTCTGTTTGAAACACACTAAATATCAAAATTTTAAAATCCTATTTTCTAAATTGGCAATCACTTTATGTATATTTGACAAATCTGACCATTATTTTATTTTTCATATGATATATACACATCCTTAAACTGGGTTGTTTCATTGTAACATGTCCATGTTACACATTATCATCTATAATCTGAGTATAACAGTTACAAAAGGTTGATTTAATATTAAAAATAATTTTAAGCTACTTGTGTCATAGTCTTTTCACTGAAAAGGTCCAAAAATCTGAGTTTGCTAAGTAAAAATATAATTGATTTTCTTTTGAGACAGAGTCTTTGTAGTGGAAGTCATTGCTCACTACAGACTCAAACTTAATAATATAACATTTTATTTATTTTGCTCCAAATTGTAATTCATATGATGTGTTGACTTTAAAATTATTCCTGCAGTACTATTCAATAATTAACCAGATAGAGAAAAAGGCAAATTTTAAATCATTTCAAAGTGTTACTGACATGTTTTCTGAAACAGAAAAAAAAACTTATAGATAACCCGATTTATGAGTACAAAATAATTCAACATCACAAGACTTCATCTTAGCCCGAGAATGTTCTGCTCCCTCTGAAGTTTTTTCTCCTATGAAGCCACTTACACAGTTTCAGCAATCTAGCTATTGTAGGCTGAGGGCACCACCTGCAGAAAAGAAAATTATCCTGCCCCAAATTCCTATCACTTCCTTTTTAGTCTTCTCTTTAATTTGTGAGGTCCAAAAAATCACTTAAAAAAATATTTTATAAGTTATTACATCCACCTCTTTTGTGCACACACTTATGGTTTGTGGCTTTTTCACACCATATTTCAATTACTGAATGTACTTCTTAGAAAAATTATTAATTCTTTTCAAGATTCATTTGTTAGTCCTCAGAAGGCTCCCTTTTGGAATTTAGTACATTTTGATCTACCCTCCTTATTCTCTTCTGATCTGATTATACTGGCTTTTTGTCAACTTAAAGTTTAAAGACAATTTTGAATTATTTTTGATCCTTATATTCTTTTTTTTTTTTTTTTTTTGAGTTGGAGTCTCACTGTCACCCAGATTGGAGTGCAGTGGCCACTCCCGGCCACCGCAGCCTCGGCCTGCTGGGCTCCGGCGATCCTTTCGCCTCAGCCTTCAAGTAGCTGGAACTACAGGCGCACGCTACCACGCCCGGCTAATTTTTTATTTATTGTAGAGATGAGGTCTCGCCAAGTTGACCAGGCGGGTCTCGAACCCGCAGGCTCAGGCAATCCACTCACCTCAGCCTCCCAAAGGCACGGGATTACAGGCTGCGCCACCGAGCCAGGCGATCCTTATATTTTAAGTTCTAATTTGGAAATAAAATTTTGGAAGATAATTTCTTGAAAGTTGGGAACTCTCTAGAATTTTATATTGAAATACAAAACAACTCAAATTATGTAGTAATAAAAAATAATAATGTATAACTATTTCATATTATCGACTAGCTTTGTTTAATGTCTACAAAGTTAAGGAGCATGTCAAGCATAGGCAAACACTTCCTCCAATTGAGAACATAGCTTCAATTCAGACTGGCCCATATTTTAAAATCAACACCATTATTTTTTAGTGTGTGAGCATAAATAAGCTTCTTAACTCTCTCTGTTTCAGATTATTCATCCATAAAATGTAGATAATACCTACTTTACACAGTAGGTATATAAACAGCACCTTGCCTAGTAACCAATACTCACTTGTCATGGAGTAAATCAGAGCTCTGATTATCTGATAAGAAATTTAGCAGAAAATTAATTGCAAGAATATGGTGGACAATTTCTCTGTTATTCTTACTCACTCGACCACTTCCCTTCATTACAACAATGTGAAATATCTGCTAGACAATTGGGAAATAAAGGAGTTTTGCAAATGTGGACAGTGTGGGAAAATAAAGAAAGGTTTACGTGGCTGACAAGAAAAGCAAGTGAAATAGTACCAGAAACAGCTGGACCATGAATATGTGTGACTAGATTTTTTTCTAAAACTGGCATTTTTCAGTGAAGCTGAAACCCTTGTGACTATGGCCTTAGAGACATCCATTAAGCTAATCCCCCGGATTAAACATTTACTAACATACACTGGGGGCCTCCTGTGTGTCACAGGTTGGTGTTGTTTTACATGTATTACATCTTTCACATCTGAAAATTTTCTTCCAAATAGGTATTATTTTTACCTTCTGAGCATTGTTTTTTATCATCTCATTAGTTATGTCTTTATCATAGCTAATAAAATTCTAGGCCTCCAAATTTTGAAATTGCTTGCAAAATACTGAAATAATTCTTAGAAATATAAGCGCTTTTAAAACATAAGCTTGACTATTTTATTGTAGAATACACTGAAATACTATAAGACTCTATTAAAAACATTAATTTTGTAACTTTCTTATGCTTTTTTGAATTTTTTCCTTCAGTTCAAAAATGATAATTGTCATAATTTTCTGTCATATTATTCACTTACAGCCTAATCAGAATTATTTACTCAGTTTGTACAACACTTCAACTTAAATTCAGTATTAATCTTGATGACATTTCATTTCCATGCTGCTGCATATTTTTATTTCCATATGCATTTTGTCAGTGAGTTATTTTAAACAACTATTTTTATACTGTTTTAAAAATCCATCAGAGATAAAATAAATGTCAATATACTCCTATAGAAAAGTAGGCCTTTTAGAAGTCAGAATTTAAAGCTTAGGGTTTTGAAGTAACAGAAAAATACAATAATTTATTTCGAGATTAAATTTAGTAGATTTTTAACTCTGTGTGGGAAAGAGTATGACTTATCAATCTTCGTCCTTTTGTCATCATGCTCAGAATTGACACTAGATATTGATAAATTAATATACTGAATCCTTATTTCCTTTGTATATGTGTGTGTGTGGGTGGGTGGGTGGGTGTGTGTATATAAGCCATTTGATTTAGAATCACTTTATAATAACCTAGGTTTGAGGATGATTTTTAAATTATCCACAATTTTAATTTTAAAACAGATGCTCATTTAATTCAATTATAATTTCATGACTCACCAAACTCACATTTCATCATTTACTACAAAAAATAAGACACAAAGAATAGACTATTTACTAAAATATAACTTTCTTTTTGGCTTCTTAATAATACATCCTCTGAATATGAAAAATCCATTTAAAATAGATTTTAAAATCACTTTTTATATAACCTGCAAAATTTAAGGTATCTCCAAATTTCTTCTCTCTGTGTAGTGATCATTTCCTAAGCAATCTTGACCACCAACAATTTAATACTCCTCTTAGCTACTTTCTTAATCTCTTTTCATCATTAGTTTTTATAGTGGAATTATGTTACATTGGTTTGGCTTCAGAGCCTTTAAGACAGTGTTGGATTTATTCATAGAAAGTAGGTAAGTTAATTGTAAAATCTATACTTTGCAAACTATTTTTACTCAATTCAAGCTGACAAATCCTCCTCCCCTTAATAAAAAAATTCAGTGCATTTTAAAAGCTACTGAAAAGTCAATAACTTATCAACATCACCTTCAATTTTCTATCTTAAAAAACAGCTGTATGAAGATGAATCTTACTATAAAACCATTAAAGAGCATAGTGTATATATATATATATATATATATATACACATATATATAGTTTTTTTGTATATATATATATATATACATATATATAGTTTTTTATGTATATATATATGAAACTATAAAAATGATAGAATTAATTTTTGTATAGCCATGAGTTACTGTGTTTGAGGAGAGAACTGGGATATGGATCATTTTTCTATAGAAATAAGTAGTCATGTGTATGCATCACGCAAAAATGCATTTAATCTTTTAGTCAAAATGTCAACATACTTAAAAGATAAAAATCATGATTAAAAGCATGCAATCCAGATTTTCTTAGTCATTCTCTGAAGCTCTCTATTTACTCAAAAAACACTATGATGATACAAAACTATAACAGCTGGCAGTATGAACTATATGTGAGAAAACAGAAGCAAATGATTGCAGGGACCAGAGCGCCAAGCAACCATAATCTTGATTAGTGTATCTAATCTAAGCCATGATGAACCATGCCTCCTTATATGACCACACCTTGGTTCCCATCTATATGCTCTATGTCACTGAAGACAATTGGAAAACAAGAAACCTACAGGCACAGTATAAGAGGGAAGTTGTTTATAAACAAATTTTAAAATCCTAGAAATATCACATGATGGATATCAGCTTCTTTCATCAAAGACTCATACAAACAGCTATACATACCTCTGACTTAGAACTACAGTTAGAATCAAAGAGCCAGAGGAAAAGATAATACCAAAGCCAGTTCTATAGATTCAAATGACATTAATACTAAGAAAATACGGGTAAGGCTAATTATTTTTGTCATTGCTGTGTTCTGTTTTAATTCTAGAAATAATTTGAAATGGAGCCTTCCAGCAACCTGGGAAAATTGAGGTAGGTAGATGCAGTTCATTCCTGGTACCAAAAGCTAACTGATCTTTTAAAGATCGGGAAACTAAAACAACCAAAAATGATGGGATCCATAAATATAGTAAATAAAATTAAGAATAAATCTGCTAACAACCATGGAGTATTTATGATTTGCAATGATAAAATACTTAACATATATCTACTCGTTTAATACTAACAGTAATCTCCTAAAGTATGTGGCATTTTAGTTTCCATTTTAGAGACCAGGAAAAGGGAGACCAGATGAATAAAGGTTAAGTGACTTTTCCTGAGTCATGCAGCTGACAAGAGTCAATAAAAGTGGGATTTAAACTCAGACATCTGGCTCCAGAGTACACAGGCTTAATACTACACTGTAACTTTTATATCCAAGACTTTTAAAAAGTAAGAATGCCTAAGACAGATTCCAAAACAAATAATAGATAGCTCCTCCAAGTCAGGAAACAAGAAGTCCATGGAGCTTGCTTCTCTGATGTCTATGGTACCACCAAATGTTCTGCATTGCATGGCCATCTTCCAGTTATGCTTTTATACATTTTATTTGAAATATAATTTATACAACAGGCAGAAGCTTCCACTAAAGGCACTATGGAAGACCACAGAAGTGATAAATGAAATGCATTTTTGAAAATAAATGGTTAGTTTCATCAAAAAGTGTCAAGTTCTTTGACACAAAAAAATGGATAAGCAAGAATGAACAAGATACTATAAAGAAGTTGACAGAAATAAGAAATATTGCAAAAAATATCTAAATACTGAGCTCAATTAAAATTCATATTGAAGGCAGTAAAAAGCAGAATTAATAATATAAAATTGGTGATGTGAAGGAAAAACATAGTAAATGCTCTGATAATATAGAAGAAACCCATTGGAAGACAAGCTACAAGAACTACGATCAATGTGGGGGAAAGAGAATAGAAGGCAAATCTTTGCATCCATGCCTCAATTTGACAAATACTTACCAAATATTTACCTAGGATCGGTCAAAACCTAAAACCTCTTGGCTCTAAAATCATGACCGTATTTTTATAGAATACGTAAGTTGAAGGAAGCAGAACCTTGTTCTCATTTTGCTTGAATTTTATTGCCAATAGAAGAAATGAAAACAGCCTAAGCTATATTTAAAGATTCTAAGAGTGAACTTTCCAGAACTGGGGTGGAGAGGACCTAAACAGGGATCAAAATAAGTCAATGAAGACCAGACAAACATCATAAAAATAAAGCAATATTTTTATTAAAAATTTTTTTTTTAGTTTCAAGGATAATGAAAACAATCTATTTAGTGTAAACTCCAGACATTTCCACCAACTTCTTTCAAGACTTGGCACAAATGTTACCTTCTCATTGACTCTGTCCTGACCCTCTTATTTAAAATTACAACCCGCTCCCCAACTCAATCTTACTCTTCTATGCTTTTATTTAGCTGAGGATAAATATAAGCACCTACCATCTGCTAATGTGCTACATGATTTTTTTCTGAGTTGGAGTCTCACTCTGTCACCCAGACTGGAGTGCAGTGGCTGCTCCCGGCCACCACAGCTTCGACCTGCTGGGCTCTGGCGATCCTTCCACCTCAGCCTTCCGAGTAGCCGTAATTACATGCACGCGCTACCACGCCCGGCTGATTTTTTGATTTATTGTAGAGATGAGGTCTCACCAAGTTGCCCAGGCGGGTCTCGAACCCGCGGGCTCAGGCAATCCACTCACCTCAGCCTCCCAAAGCGCAGGGATTACAGGCTGAGCCACCGAGCCCGGCTTCTACATGATTTTTTTATGTTTTATTACTAGAGCGTCTTCTCCATGAAGGATGAGACTATTTTTTATGCTATTCAGGGATAAGTTCCAGTAACAGAGACCTGTGCCTGAGGCATATTAGGATATTAATAAGGGTTAATTTTATTAAAGAGTGAAGTACCCAGGAGGGGTGTGGAGTGCAGGATGCACATGTAGGAGAAAATAGCAAGCCTCAAGTACTTACAGAAGAACCAGAAATGTGGTTGCAATGATAGATTGGGGTCAAATAAGAAGAAAAAATTTTATGTTAAGTCTGGATGGTTCTAGAAGAAATGAGTTGAGGTTTTGAGGTATCTAAAATTTAAAAAAGGGTTAGTTGAGTCTAACATGCAAAGCCTTGGGAGCAACTGGAACTGGATTAGACCACTGCCTTCTCCATCCCTTGTTCCCTCCATCCTGCCTGCTTCTTAGCCACACCTCCTCCTCCCTCAACATTTTACCATGATTTGCCTAAAAATATTAATTTCTTTTATTTGACTGTAGATTTTATCAAACTCATATAATCAAATACTTCTCACAGATTCACTATTTACATATTCAGTCCCATTTCTCCTACACCCCAACACACACACCACATATACCACACCACACACCACACACATACATATACATTGCACACACTACACACACCACAAACATTATGGATACACACACACACACACACACACACACACACACCCCACATCATGCTCATATGCACAGCCTTCTTGTTCAACACAATGCCAAATGTAAAACATATGGTTAAACTTGAAAGATTCCTAGACAAAAGATTCTATACTTTAAATATGTCAACTCTTTCCAAATACATCTAAAATTCAGTGTAGTCTTAATCAAAATCTCAACAGCTTTTTTTTTTTTTGAGAACTTGTCAAGTTGATTCTAAAGTCCATCTGGAAGGAAACTCTGCAGGAACAACCAAGATATTTCTGAAAATAAGTAGAATAATAAGGAAGAACTAGCCTTTCTTGCTACCAAAACATACAAAAGGTTGCAGTGAGTAATATAGTGTGGTTTTTGTGCAGGTCTGTGAATATTGGAAACTGAATATTAGAAAGAGTGAACCATAACATTCATTGCAGCTTTGTTTAGTACTTAAAAAAATGTAGTTTGTTCTTCTGTGACTGGCTTTGTTCATCCATGTTACTGCACATTGCAAAATTACCTTTTTAATAAAGCAGAATATTTTATTGTATGTATGTAGCACATTATTTTCATCCATTTATCCATTGATTGACAATTAACACTATTTCCACATCTTGGCTATTATGAATAGTGCTAATGGTGGTTGCCAGGGGTTGGGAGGAAGGGGAAATAAAGAGTTGTCCAATGGGTATAAAGTTTCAATTATGCCAGATGAATATGCTCTAGGGATCTGCTGTATGACATTGTTCCTATAAATAACAATGCTGTATTTTTACCCTTAAAAATCTGTTGAGGGAAAATCTCATGCTAAGTGCCCTTACCATAATAATATATAATAATAGTAATAATAAAAGTAGAGACAACCTTAATGGTAAACCTAAAGGGAATGTTTACATAAATTATCACATATTCTATAACATATTATATATAGTGAAGAGTATGCCCAATATAACTTTTAGGAAGAAAGCAAGTTATAGTGGGATATGTGTGTATATGTGTATATGTATGCATACATACATATAAACTATGTTCCCATTTTATAAAATCATAACACTGAAAACAGCGACAATAATAAAACTAAATACGTTTGCTTGTATGCATGACCACAACTAAAAACATCAGATAGCACACTCAACTATAAACAGTGAAGTTTGAGGAGGAAGAATTTCACTTTTTATTTTATAGAGTTCTGGCTTATTAATATTTTAAAGAAGAAAGAGATTTTACATTTTACTTTTGCAATTAAATGTGTATTTGTGCATGTATCATAGTATCATATAAAAAGCTCTTGCAAAATATTATCTAATTTAAGGCTCACGTAAGACTTACATCAACATCTGTGAAACACAACCACACATTAAAAATCTGAATTTTACAAATGGGAGAACAAGTTAAAAGAAGCTACACAGAATGTAACTGAAATGCTTATACACCAAGAAAGTGACAGCTGCCATTATTTTCCAAGCAAATACTCAATGCATAAATAAGAGAAATCTCACACTCTGTAAGGTGAGTCTTTTGCTAGACATTACTCACATTACTCAGCAGGTGAGTACTACAACTTGTTCGTCGGCAGTATGAAAAAGAATGGGCTAGGATGAGTCTAGAATAGAATGGGCTGGCTCAGTCGGCTATAGTCACAGATTCTGAGGTAAATCTATTAAAAAAGACTTTTTATCTTCAAAAGAATACTTTACACAATTGAATTTTATATCTTCTCCTAATACACATATTCTGTGATTCTTAAGCACCCTTCCAGATTGTAAAGTAATAAATAGCAATAAAACTAACAAGGCAATCAATAAACTAGGTAACCTACTTGAAATGTTGTCCACATCAGGTCATTTAACTCTGTTATATAGTATATTTTTCATAACTACTATCATGCAGGAAACTAAGACATGATTTGAATTCAGTACTCAAGTGAGCAACATATTCTTCTGCATTACCTTCTCAGATGCTAAATTCTTTGCCTGCATTTGATAGAAAGACATCCAGGATCCTCAACTAAATAATGGCCAAAAGATGTCACTTTACTTAGTAAGGTGGTTTAGTTTAAAAAACAAAAAATATGTAATTATGTCAATGTAACAGTGAAACCACGGACAGGAAATAATAAAGGCAGGTAATTGAGATACTTCAATATCGTCTAGAAAACATAATTGGAAAAACTACATGTTTTAAAAATTTTGTTTAAGGAGGTATTTTATATCCACAAAAATCCACAAAATCTCTTGAATGTCTACCCAGCTTGGCATTTCTTCTTTTCTGCCTGCATCTTTCTCAGTGCCATTCCTACAATGAAACCCTCTATTGTGCTAATAGATATTATACTTCAATGATAGAATTCAATTCTTTCAGTTCCTCAGATAACCTCCACAATTATGTAATTTAGCACTGCATCACAACATTTGTTAAGACACTCAACATAGTTTGCTGTTTAATCCATCATCCTTGTTATTATGTAATAGTGAGAGAGGTCTACAATCTAGTAAAAATAAAACAAAACGAAAACTACAGCCCAGGGTTTTGTGAACTAGAAAGATTTTTTTAGCCTATTATATTGACTGGAATATGGAATTAAAATGCCCTTCATAAGCTAAAAGACTTGAAACTTCTAAAATAAGAAAAAAGTTTTATACATGAAGATAATAGAAAAAAATAAGCAAACAAAACGTTTTTAGCAGTTAAAGCATCTGAAACATTTATAAAAAGTATAAAAAATAATATTATTACATTACAATAGTTAAATGAACATAAAAAATTAATTTTTAGCACTGATTGCCCACTAAATGGAAACCACTATATATGTGTGTGTATACACACACACCCTTCACATATATGATAAGCAATAAAGTACAATGTCAACATTAAAGAGATAATTTGGCTTGATGCTTAATTTTCTAGATGAAAGGTTATAGATTTACAATCTCCAATTCTGTAGAAAACGAATTTTCCTCTAAAACAGTGGAAAATACATCAAAATTATGCTTCAAGACCACCTAAAGGAGCACCAAGAGGGCCAACATAATAGATGTATCTAAGGAATAAATGTAAAAAGAAAATAATTTAAGGTGAAACAAATTCTGCATAGATGAAATCAATATGAAGGGGATTCCCCCAAAAAACTGGAATTATTTTTTAGGGTTGACTCCTTTGTAGTACAGGCTTTCCCTGCTACGTAAGTCTTCTAGGAACCTGTCAGCATCAATGTACCACCTAGATTGTTGTTAGAGGCTGCATTCAGCCTCACTGTTTTTTGTTTTTTTGTTTTTTTTCTTTTTGTGGCAATTCTTTCAATGCGTTTGCCTATTTCATGATGGGTAACTTACACGAACAACTTGCACACAAGGAGCTGAGTGTTCAGCAGTTTTTGACCAAAACAGCATGACTCCCATGCCTCATCTTCCTTATTCACCCAATTTTGCCCCCAGTGACTTTTTTTGTTTTTGTTTGTCACCCTGGATTAAAAAAGTACTCAACAGGATACGTCTTGCCAATGTGGAAGAGATGAAACAAAATATAACAGAAGCACCAAAGTACACAAAAGTGATTAATTCAAAAACAGTTTTGAAGACCAGCCCAGGCAACTTGGCGAGCCCTTATCTCTACAATGAAATAAAAAATTAGCTGGGCGTGTTAGTGTGTGCCTGTAGTTCCAGCTAATTGGAAGGCTGAGGCAGAAGGATCTCCAGAGCCCAGCAGGTGGATGCTGGGATGGCTGTGAGTGTGCCACTGCACTCCAGCCTGGGCGACTGAGTGAGACTCCAACTAAAACAAACAAACAAAAAACTCCAACCAACCAACCAAACAAAAAACTGTTTTGAGTAGTGGACAAAGCATCTTGATAGGTGTATTGCATCAAATGGAGAGTACTCTGAAGGTGACTGGTTTAAACATGTAAGAATACATATGTAATTTTTAATAAACAAATTCTAGGGTTTTTTTGGTCCCACTTCATATATGTTTTTAAATATTATAAATCTAAATATAATCTAATAAAGATTCACATTGCCGATCACAATTATTTACTGAGGAGCACTGATTTCTGCCAAAGGATATGTATGTTGCTGTTTAACAACGCATACTTGTTTGCTAAACTTAAAATATATCCTTTGTAGAGAAGACAAAAGGAAGTTATGGCTGTTCAAAAAGTAAATTATTCAAAATGGCAGAGTTTCCATGGATTAGTCCAAGATACTTGTAAATGTTACTAATAGAATAGTCTTACACTCACAATTACACAGCACTTGGCATATAGTTTGTGAATTAAACACATAAATTTGGCCAGGCTCAGTGGCTCAGCCTGTAATCCCAGCACTTTGGAAGGCCTAGGTAAGTGGATTGCCTGAACCCATACGTTCAAGACCAGCCTGGGCAACTTGGCAAGACCTAGCCTCTACAATAAATAAAAAATTAGCCGGGCGTGGTAGTGCGTGCCTGTAGTTCCGGCTACTTAGCAGGCTGAGGCAGAAGAATCACCAGAGCCCAGCAGGTGGACCCTAGGGTGGCCGTGAGCGTGCCACTGCACTCCAGGCTGGGCAACACAGTGAGACTCCAACTCAATAAACAAATAAATAAATAAATAAATAAATAAATTTGTTCTTTGATGGGAAGAGTAGTTGGTCACTTTTTAAAGATGTCCAGTATTCATCATTGAATAGTATTTATTGAATATTTACTACATTCTGAGTACCGTACACAAACTTATTTCAATATGACTAAGCACTAAAGCATCTTTGGTTGAAAATAATGAGAAGTAAGATAATTCTTTTCTTATTCAACCACATTTACCGCTTTACATAAATGGAAATATTCATCAAAGGTAACTATGACACGTGTTCATCAATGAGATTCATTATGACTTTGAGGGCAAGATGCCATTTGGCAGGTTAATCCCCTTTGCTGGGAAAATGAAAATAGGGAATTTTGCTGTGAGCACTCTTCTAGATATATTTATTCCTGGATCTCTTTCTCTCTTCCACTCAGTCATACGGCAACATATTGCATGCTGCTCTAACTTGGAACAAGCACCAACCTCAAAATTCAATTTGGAGATTCTTAAAAATAGACTGAACATATCATGACAAATCAAACGTTTTGAAATAACACTGTTGGCAAGGTGGTTTCTGCTTAAAATTGAAAATGTTAACATTTTGCAAGAAGGTGAATTATTTTTCTTGGCAGATATGTTTTAAAGAACATTGAAAGGAAATACTGAATACTAACAAAAGTTTCTAAAGGAAAATCAGTTATCTTAAAGGAAATAAAAGCATCAAAGAGAAATGACAACACAATATATATCATTTATTATCTGACAAAACAACTTTACCTGAACAGCTTCCTAACTATAAAGTAAGAGAAATTCTTACTTAATAGCCCGTCATAAAATTATAGAATATATTAATCTCATTCTTTCAGTTAGATTTGAAATGTCAGCTCCCAATTCAGCAAAACCAAACTTTCCTCATAGATTGGCTTTGAGGAGATTCCAGACACCTCCACATTACATTGCTGAAAGTGAACACATCACACTCCCTGAAAATAGAAAGACATTTGCTTCAGGAAGGAAAAAAAAAAAAAACCATAATGTTTGGGCTCAGAATCTACAGTACGAGTGCCTAGAGGCATTAAATCCAATTACATATATTCAATCCATAGCTATTTCTTCTGATACCATTCATTCATTTATTCATTGAACTAGCAAATATTTAAATGCCAGTGTTCCTGGACTGGCTGCAGAGCTTACAAAGAAACATATTAAAGGCTAGTTTCCAGAGACTGGGAAAATCCCAGTCTAGTGTCTGTCTGTCTTTCCCTCTCTCTCTCCCCCACTCCAACCTAGAAACTTACTTAATGTTTTAACCTAAATATATATAGCTTTATGAAAACTCTTTAGAAAATTTAATGTGCATAAATAATATTTTTTAAAGATTCAGTAATATGTAGCCGTGGTAAGCTCAAGCAATCCCACTTCACACTTCCCTGATATGGCATCGTCTGGAAATCATGTTTTGTTTTGTTTTTTTAAAGATGTTAGAAGGTAGAACAATCATATACTTTGGTGTTCCCTGTTTTTAGTTGTTTGGATATATGCCAATATGTGGTTTCCAGCTTTTACCATAAATTGATAAGCATGTTCCTAGAAGACGCAAACCTGATAGAGTTTATGAAGTTGCTTCGATTATTCAAAGTGCTTCAATGTCATTAAGTGAATATTTTCCCGTGAGCAAAGAAAGGTAGTGAAAAGAAGATTGCAGGTATTGTATTGCCTCAAAGAGAGGAAAATAAATGCAGTAAAAACTCACTGATATAATATGTCTTATGACCGAGGATTGCATTTTTTATTAATTACTTATTTTCCCAAAATCTTGAAGTCTTTCACTTTTAAGTATCATGATATGAATCCTTGGAAACTAGACTATATTCTGAGGGAAAAAAAAAAACTTGAAAAAGCCTGTGGCCTAAGTTATTCTGCTCCCATAAAACCAACCCTTTTAAGAAACATTTTCCATTGTAACTAATACAACTCTGGCCTTTCATTACAAATAAAACCATCTTATACATCTTTTTTTTTTCTTTTAAATCACCTCTAAAGTTTCACTAGATGTTTGTGGTAAAGATTTATCTCTTTCCTACCTTCATGATCTTCATTTATGATCATAAGAGACAACTTTGTTGAGAAAAACATTTTTCTCAAGTGGGTTGATGTATAATTGACAACATAATAAACTAAGGATATTTTTAGGTTTATCACTCGTTTCCCTAAGAACACACAACTAAAACAGGAAACAATAAACAAGGACAATCGTTCTGTGAGGACACAGATCTATCTGACTTTTGGCTTGATCAGGACCAAAATAGAAAATGACTTGCCAGGCAAATACAATCACTTATTAGTGTTTGACTGATTTATTAGTGATTGACTTATTGAAAATCTGCATTGCTCCTAACAGAAGCTTACTGAAAATCTTCCCTACTTAAATAAGTGTGATTATGGAAAGGACAGCTAGCGGCAGGACAATTCACGTTGAAACAATTAAATGAGCTAATAAATTAACTTGTCAAACTCCCTGGACCCTGACAGAAGACACAGGATGCCTGAGTCAGAGAAGCAGAAGTATCAGCACAGTTGTACTAGTTACCCAAGCCCCAAATCTTACAGGGCAACCCAAAGGGCTAGATGGAGCTTGCACATTCAGTAGGTTGTGTCACTAGAGAGGAGCCCTGAGCGTGACTTAGCTATACTTGGTCTCGGAAGGCAGCACAGAGACCAAGGATAGCTAAGCAAATCATGACGCATTTCTGGGATGCACTGCCTCATTTTCCACAACTGCCTGCTACATAAACAATCTTGAGTATAGGCACAGGTAAGGAGTAGTCAGGACCTTGTCATTTTGGCACACCTAGGAAGAAGAGTAGGTACACGAGAGGATCGTGGTGGACCGCCTTCCAGCAGATCTGAAAATTCTTTGGTGTGTACCCATTTGGGAAGCCATGTGTTCAGAACCAGAAATATAAAAGCAGTTCAAAGACAAACCACCCACTTTTACTTTGCCTCCTGGAGAAGCCATATGAGGACAGGGGCCCTCATTTGCTTTGATGACTAATGTAATCTCAGGGCCTAATACAAAATCTGCCCATAGTAGGGCTTTTAATACATTTTTTTTAATGAATACCTGAATTCTGTTTGCCAGTGCACTTGTCACATTCTGTTAGGCATTCTGCATATTTTCTGCTTAAATTGCCATCCTTGGCTATATAAAAATTTGCCTTGTCACTGTAGATTAATAATAAGGGTTTTCTAGTCTCTGCTTTTATGCTATGATTCCCACACTATTGTTTTAACTTTCCTACCTTTTATCTGCTTCAGAACTTTTGTATCAACCAGCCTATTTCTGCTCTCTACAGTCATAGGATATTACCTTCTCTTTTACCAGTTCTGATGCCTAACCATATTAGATAAAAGAACAGCTTTCTGGGTCAGAGTGTCTAGTTTCAAAATCTGGCCTCCCTCTCCCCTAGTTGTGTGAACTCAAGTAGGTTTTGTAACCTCTCTTTTTCTTGAACTCACATTCTCAAATGGCAATAATAATTGAACCTGTCTTGCAAGGATTACATGAAGTAAAAGAGAGAATAGGCTGGCCTCAGAAGGCTTCAACAAAGAATAAGAAACTTTACTTATTTTTTAACACATTATTTTTTTTTTTTTTTTGAGTTGGAGTCTAACTCTGTCACCCAGACTGGAGGGCAGTGGCCGCTCCCGGCCACTGCAGCCTCGACCTGCTGGGTTCAGGCAATCCTTCTGCCTCAGCCTGTAATCCCGCGCCTTTGGGAGGCTGAGGTAAGTGAATTGCCTGAGCCCGCGGATTCGAGACCCGCCTGGGCAAGCAAGACCTCATCTCTACAATAAATCAAAAAATTAGCCGGGCATGGTAGCGTGCTCCTGTAGTTCCAGCTACTTCTAAGGCTGAGGCGGAAGGATCGCCGGAGCCCAGCAGGTCGAGGCTGCAGTGGCCGGGAGCGGCCACTGCCCTCCAGTCTGGGTGACAGAGTTAGACTCCAACTCAAAAAAAAAAAAAAAATAA
>CAUYQG010191525.1:0-11648 GCA_963574415.1 Tarsius wallacei
AATTGTTGGACACATTCCTTGACTTCATGTAAATTTCAAACTATGAGGAGGCACCATGAAACAAGCAGACAAATATATGACTAAACTGGTCATAGTTCTTGAAAGGAAACACTTTGCATTCAAGAATGGAGACTAGCTACTCGGGCTTAACAATCTCCACTTTCAGGAACTCAAATCATTCTACAAAAAAGGTACCTGCACATGGATGTTTGTTGCAGCTCTATTCACAACAGCAAAAACATGGAACCAACCATGTTGCCCATCAAAGCTGGACTGGATAAAAAAAATGTGGTACATATACACAATAGAATATTATGCAGCCATAAAGAAAGACAGCGTATGGACTTCACAGCAACTTGGATGGATTTAGAGTCAATCATACTCAGTGATCTATCAAAGAATCAAAGAACAGAGTACCATATGTTCTCACTCATAAGCCAACGTTGAACAATCATAATACTACTATAAGAAAGGGATTGGCAGTAGTGGGAAACTGTCGGGGGAGGGGAGGTGGGCTTGGCAGTTCAGGGAAACTGCTAGGGGAGGAAGGGGCACACCTCATCAACAAGGGTACCTGCATAATCAACATTTGTATACCTAACCCTGAATTGTACCCCACATCTTTATAATAAAAATAAATAAATAAAAACCCAAAAACAATCTCCACTTTCTATTTTGCTTTTATTATTTTCAAACTATTTGACACAATTCTAGTTCAGAAGTTCTCATTGTCCTTGGAGAGCCTTTATAAGAGTGGTTAGGAATAAGTTTCTCAATCTGTCTGTCTGGGTAAGAATTTCTTCCGAAACTAAGAGTAGAGCGCATATGAGCCTCTCACAGTAGGTAACATGGGAGTTCAGCAGAGTGGGTCAGCAGACTAATAGACACTAAGTGGAGGGAGAATGGGAAAATAGGTAGCATTACTGCAAAAAAACCTTTACCCCAGAATATATCATCAGTTAGAAAATAAGCAGTTGCATATTTCATCCTAACAAGTGGTTGAAATTCCATAAATGAAGTATTCTCTTCAGTATAATAGCTAAACAATGCCCATCTATTATGTCATAGACGTTATATCAGAAGTCTGGGCACACCTTCCACCAGTTCTCTTCTTGGAGTTTTACAAGGTTGGAACCAAAGTGTGGGCTGGAGTTGGAACCTTATTTGAGGCTCAGGGTCTTTTTTTTTTTTTTTTTTGAGTTGGAGTCTCACTCTATCACCCAGACTAGAGTGCAGTGGCCACTCCCGGCCACTGCAACCTCGACCTGCTGGGCTCTGGCGATCCTTCCACCTCAGCCTTCCAAGTGGCTGGAACTACAGGCGTGCGCTACCACACCCAGCTAATTTTTTTGATTTATTGTAGAGATGAGGTCTCGCCAAGTTACCCAAGCGGATCTCAAACCCGCGGGCTCAGGCAATCCACTCACCTCAGCCTCCCAAGGCGCAGGATTACGGGCTGAGCCACCGAGCCTGGCTAGGGTCTTTTGCTAAGGTTACATTATCATTGGTAGAGTTCATATACTTACAGCCATAGAACCCTTGGCATCTTGTTTCTTCAAGGCCAGCAGGAGACTATATCTCCTGCTTTGAATCTCTTTATTTCAGGGAAGACATCAACTCCCGTTTTAAAGAGCTTAGATAAAGTCATCCAGAATCTGGTTAACTCATAGTCGACTGACTAGGACTTTAATGGCACCTGAAAACTCCCTTCACCTTTGCCCAATAATGTAACCTAATTACAAGGGTGAAATCGTATCGGATCCAGTTTCCACTCACACTCATGATTACACAGGGGATGTATGGGAAGGTGGGAACCTCGGGGAGCACTTAAAAATTCTGTCTACCCTACACGCAAGTGGCTGACATTCTGCCACTCATGTCATTAAAGTACAGTAGTTGAGTCTAGTAACTGCCTTCTGTTTTTAAAATTTTCCACAGTTTTCCACACTCATTACTGTATTTTAAAAATGGGGGCTAAATGTAAATTGCTATCTATAATGGCTTTTTAACCATTGTTGTTTTCATTTGATAATCCATTCATTTACTTATTTCTACATATGACCAATTTAATTTACTGTTCAATTATCAACCACAGCATGCCTTTGAGTTGACAACTCTAGGCTGCATACAATTCAAGTATTACAGTGACCATATTGTCTCTGTGCAATAACATCTCAGATTCCCAAGGTTCTTTATCTTATGGTAAGTATAGGGCCTTTCTTCTACTAATCTTTGTACTTATATGTGGCAAAACAGTAATTGCTAATATAGTTTATATGTGTGTGTGTGTGTTCTCCCAATAGATAGGGTAAGGAAGTGATATATTACAAATATTAACTGTTTCTGTTAAGAGAAAAAATATTATTTTGTTATTAATAAATTTTAGTCCTTCTTCATTTGATAACACTGCCACTGAACACTGATCTAGGATATTAAAGTTCATACATCAGTTTCACATCTTTTGACTATCTCCAAATACTGTAAAATCAGTAAGTCTCTTTCTATGATTATTCTTTCATTGAAGAAGAAACTTAAGGTAAAATTATTTGAGTCAATTTTTAAGGTCAATCCAACAATAGACAGAGCTATACTAAATTTGTATGCACCAAACAACAGAGCTCTGAACTGTGTAATGCAAAAACTAGTAAAACAGGATAAATAGAAAAATACAAAATTTTAGTCAGAGATTTCAAAACTCACTTCTTAAAAATTGATACAACAATTAGACAGAAATGGGCAAAGATATACAGGAATTCAACAATGACATCTAAAAATAAATCTAATCAAAATTTATACTATACTCTACTTAGACATGCGTTTCTAAAAGTTCACAGAAAGCACTTACCAAGATAGACAATATCTTGGACCATAAAATGAGCTTCAGCAAAATAAAAATAGAAAAGTTGACCATACACAATGTGTTTTCTGATCACGATGTCATCAAACTGACAATCAATATGAAAAGATAAGCCGGGCTCGGTGGCTCAGCCTGTAATCCTGCGCCTTGGGAGGCTGAGGTGAGTGGATTGCCTGAGTCCGCGGGTTCAAGACCCGCCTGGGCAACTTGGCAAGACCTCATCTCTACAATAAAAATCAAAAAATTAGCCGGGCGTGGTAGTGCGCGCCTGTAGTTCCGGCTACTCGGAAGGCTGAGGCGGAAGGATCACCGGAGCCCAGCAGGTCGAGGCTGCGGTGGCCGGGAGCGGCCACTGCACTCCAGTCTGGGTGACAGAGTGAGACTCCAACTCAAAAAAAAAAAAAAGAAAAGAAAAGATAACAGGACAAGCTCCAAATTCTTGGAAATTATACAATAAGCATAAATAATCCAAGAGTCAAAAAACATCTTAAGGGAAACAAAAAATACATTTTACTGAACTGTAATGAAAATACAATATATCCAAGTTTGTGAAATACAACTGAAGCAATGCTAGAAGAAAAATTTATGGCACTAAATTCTTATATTAGAAAAGAGAAAATCAATATTTTAACTTTTCACCTTAAAAATAGAAAAAAAGGAAAAAAGAAAGCCAGACTATAACAAATATAAGAAAATAAATCAACAAATTTACAACAACAACAACAACAACAAAAAATACAGAAAACCAATAAAATAGAAAACTGGTTATTTTTAAAGATCAATAAAGTTGAAAAGTGTCTAGCAAAACAAAAAGTTTGAAAAGAGAAGAAATAAATGACTAACGTCAACAATGAAACAGAAGATATTACTACAGTCACTTAAACTATTGCAAGGGCACCAAAGGGATATTATGAACAACTCTACACATATAAGTATTTGGTAACAGATAAAATGAACTAATTATTTGAAAAGTACAATGCTCAGCCTGTCATCCTAGCATATCGGGAGGCTGAGGCTAGTGGATTGCCTGAGTCTGTGAGTTCGAGACCGGCCCAGGCAAATTGGTAAGACCTTGTCTCTACAATAAATAAAAAAATTAGCCTGGTGTGGTAGCTCACGCCTGTATTTTTGGTTACTTGAAAGACTGAGGTGGAAGGATTGCCAGATTGCCAGAGCCCAGCAGGTCGTCGCTGGGGTGGCCATGAGCCTGCCACTGTACTCCAGCCTGGGCAATGGAGTGAGACTCCAACTCAAAAAATAAAAAAGAAAAAAGAAAAAAGAAAAAAAGAAAGGAAAAGTACAATCCAACATATACCACCAAATATGAAATAGATAATGTGAATAGCACTGTTTCATTGAAACATTGAATTCATAATGATAAGAATGCTGAAAAAAAAAAAATCTGGGACCAGATAATTTGCACAAAAAATTCTAACAAAACTTCAAAGACAAATTGTCAGCCATTCTATACAATATCTTCTAGAAAATACTAGATAATAGAATATGTCTCAAATCATTTAGTAAAGTCAGTTTTACATGATCTGAAAACCTTGTAAAGACAGTTTAAAAAACAAATCTATAAACCAATATTTTTCATAAATAGAGATGCGATTAAAAATTAATTCATAGAATTCAACAATATGTAAATATATATATTATAATTAAGTCAGATATAGTCTAGGAATTCAAACCTGGTTTAATAATTAATATAATCTACCACACTAATAGGCCAAAGGAAAAAAATTCATGATTGTATCAATTAATTTAGAAAAATGTATTTGTTAAAATTTATTACTTATTTATGATAAAAACTCTCAGAAAGCTAGGAATAGAGGGGTGTTTTCTCAACTTGATAAAGGCAGTCTACAAAAAACCCTACAGTAAATATGACCTACAACGATAAAAGATTGAGTGCTGTCTTCCTAAGGTTGGGAAAAGTGCAAAGATGTCTACTCTCATTACCCTTATTCCACACAGCACTTGGAGTTCTAGCTAGCTCAATAAAGAGGGAAAAATAAGTAAAAAGGCATACAATTCTGAAATAGAGAAAAAAGGCTGTCTGTATCTATAGATGATATAACAGGGGAGCAACTACCTTGGACAATTTAAGAGACTAACTGTGATAATAGACTAATGCCACCATGGGTGGCTAGGCAGAAAACCTGCCACTGAAGTCCCTGGTGACTTTAAAATTTTCACATAGTACTGGACTTCTTATTTTTGGAATTCCTTTTAAATGAGAAACTAAATCTTTTATTTTGCTAGGCCACTATACATGTAATTTCTTACCAAAAAAATAATCTTTAACTGATAATCTTCATGTTCATCTATCTCTCAAAAAGGCATAATTTAATTTACTTCTCACAAGAGTTTAAGAAGTTTGTATTATAATCTGTAAAGAATTTTCAATGGACTGAACTCTCCTCAAAATTCATATGTTGCAGAACTAATACCCACTGTAACTGTTTTTGGAAACAAGGCTCTTAGACAGGTAACTAAGGTAAAATGAGGCCACAATGCAGAACCCTAATCCCATAAAACTGGAGTCCTAATAAAAAAAAGTGAATGATACTATGGTATTTTCTCTGTCTACAGCAAGAGGACACAGAGGACACAGCACACGGCAAGAAGGAAGCCATCTACAAAACAGAACCCCAACCCTGATGACTTCTTGATCTTGGACTTCTAGATTTCAGAACTTTGAGAAAATAAATGTCTTTTTTTATGTCACTCAGTCTGTGGTATTTTGTTATGGCAGTCCTAGCACATGAATGCAAATGGCATGATGAAAACAAAGGAGGCCAGGCAAGGTGGCTCACACCTATAATCCAAGCACTTTGGGAGGCCTAGGTAAGAGGATTTCCTGAGCCCAAGGGTTCAACATCAGCCTGGGCAACTTGGTGAGACCTGATCTCTACAATAAATAAAAAAAAATTAGCTTGGCATGATGGTGCACACCTGTAGTCCCAACTACTTGGAAAGCTGAAGCTGAAGGATCGCCGGAGCACAGCAGGTCGAGGCTGCAGTGGCTGTGAGTGTGCCACTGCACTCCAGCCTGGGCGACAGAGTGAGACTCCGACTCAAAAAAAAAGAAAGAAAGAAAGGAAATAGATATTTTCAAGGAGGAAAGCATAAATAACCGAACTACATTCAGAAAGAAAGTCAAGATGAGCAACTACGTCAAAATGACAGAAATCAGATGTATTGAGAATAACATAATAAGGTAACTGTGAGTACACAATATTGCATTCATATGTTCATTTATTCACCAACCATGCTGCCCATCGAAAGAGGACTGGATTAAAAAATGTGGTACATATACACGATGGAATATTACACAGCCATAAAGAAAGACAAACATATGGACTTCACACCAGCTTGGATGGACTTAGAGTCTATTAGACTGAGTGATCTATGGCAGAAACAAAGAACCGAGTATCACATGTTCTCACTCAAAAGCAGACCTTGAACAACTATCATAATCCTATAAGAAAGGGATTGCTAATAGTGGGAAACTGCCAGGGAGGGGGGCACACTTTATCAATAAGGGTATAAACTTTTTAAAGAAAAAATAATTATAGAAAAATAAGTGAAGCTATTTCAGGTATTTCATCATGTTCCAGGAGAATTAGTCACCAAAATCAATTGGTAATTCCTTTACCTCAATAGTGGGTATCTATCAATACACAGCTATTGTGATGTATGTGTTTTCCACACATTCTATGGATTTGTTTCAGAAGGCTAAATGTGTCTAGATGGAGAGAGAGAGACAATGGATCATATACCAAAAACAGCAGTAAACAAGGGTGAAGTATTTCCACAATGAGAAAAAAAAGATTGGCTTAACAATGTCGTATGATCTGCAAAGGAGTTTTATTTTTCATGTAATGATGGAGGACTGATGGGTTCATCAACAGAATTGGATAAAAGTATAGCCACTCCTAGCCCTCTCATCCAAGTTTGTGATGTTGGTAGAGTGCAAGAAGAAAGAATTTGAAAAGCTACAAAGGAATATGTAATATGTTCAGTGAGTAGACTACATGGAGACTAGGTGATCTGATGGAAGCCTCCATATTAGAAATGTATAAAATTCATCCACACTCACTGTATGGCATTGACAATCATTGTGCTTGCTCTTGAATGTATACTATTCACATGTAGGCAAACTCAACAACATGTGTCCTAAGTCAATTCAAACTTCTAGGCTAGAGAGCTAGAAAACATCTGGGACACATGCCAATACCTCTGACACCAGAAATGAAGTGTAGTATGACTGTCTGTATTAGCCTGAAGTATAAGCTTAATGAGAATATTTAAAAATTTCTCCCCTCATTGTACTTCATTAAATTCCTTCCCTGTTGGGAATTATATTGCTGTAGATATAGTCAACCTTCAATGACCATAGACCTAGGTTTATGGAAAGAGCATAAAATGTACAAAGGCCTTTGTAAAACCCAATGAAAAAAGAAGTATCCTTATTAACCTCAGACCTAGCTGATGGAGAGACACTGCCACTGCCGCTCTTGGACTTAATCTTCCCTGATCCCTGGGCAGAATATGGGAAAGCATTGCCAAGGAACAAATTATTTATGCTAACTTAAGGGACGAGTGATAGGAAAAATTTCAGAACACCAACTTTCCAAAAATGGAGGCAAGAAGAGAACAGAGTAAACTATAAAGCCATCCTCCATCATCCAAGTATGCATTGAATCTAAAATTAGGACTAAAATTAAAATAAATTTGCCCTTGGTAAAGTATGTCCATGTGCAAGAGAAAATAAATTATACTGATAAAAATGGCCAAGTATCATCGCCTTAAACACATGATTGAAAGCCTTTATGTGATTTTCCAATACTCAAACTAGGCAATAAAAGAGATTAAATTCACCACTTAGGAAGGACAAAGGTGTAGCTGACTTCAGACCCTGGAGTTGGATGGATTGCTATTTTATATGGGGGACACCAGAATGATAAATAAAAGCAGACACTCAGCTTTCACGCCATAAATACATAAGACCTGAGATACTCAACTTTTGTCCTTATGTCACCTAGCCATCCACCTCCTAAGTTATGCCAGAAATCTTAGTACTTCTATTTAACCGGAGGTTGTATAGAATCTATCTAACATAAAATGTTTAAACTGCAAAATTCAGTGTCACAACATATGAAAAGACACATTTTTATTTGGAGCTGCTTCTAATAATGAGAGAAGAAATATCCATAGAAATGGATTTACACAAAAGGATGGCTTTGTAATCAGCACCCATACTGGAAGCATTTTTTCACATAAGATTGCGGAGGCCTATAAAGTTTCTCCCTACCTCTCCTCAAAGGACAAAGAGCATTTCTGGACACACAGAACGCGGAGACTTTGAGCAGACCTTAGATTGGAGCAGAGTTACTTTGCAAACCTCACTTGCAAAGTGCAGATTTGTATAGGGGCAATGAGAAGGGGGGAGAAAGAGAGAAGAATTATAATTTATAGTATCTGTGTTGGCAAGGCAAAGGTTTACATACTTTAAATACTGAACACTCTAGAGAGTTCCTCATATGGAATCATTCATTTTGTGTCTTACTTCTAGAGCAAGGACATGGAAGGATTTGGAACAAATTGAGGTGTGTAGTAGCATTGCAATATGGCGCTGGATCATGATGAGAATGTTTCCAAATTTGAAAACCTTTCCAGAACCAGGATGTGGTAGATTCTATTCTGGTCAAAGATGTTTGCTGCTGCTCCGTGGAAGGGAATTAAACTTTCCTGCTGGGTTGATAGCAGGTTTGATCATGTAGCTTTTATTACCTTTCATAGTGGGACAATTATATATCTACAGACCACTGATGTGAGGAACGATTATTTGACCTCATTGCAGCTAATGAATCGAGAAGAAGTAATGTGTGCCTTTTCTGAGCAGAAGTTCAAGCCTGATTATGGTTCAGCCAGGTTTCATTTTCCTCTGACACAAGAGCAGGTATTTTCTAAATAAAAACCACTTCTGCAGCTGCATCCCAGAATGAATGAACAGGGAGTAGAATGGAGCCATAGACAACCCAAATAAACAGTGGCATGAATATATCAATGTTTTATTTTTATTATAAAGTTGTGGGGTACAATTCAGGGTTAGGTATACAAATGTACCCTTGTTGATGAGGTGTGCCCCTCCCCCCCTTAGCAGTTTCCCTCAACTGCCAATCCCACCCCCCCCCCGACAGTTTCCCATTACTGCCAATCGCTTTCTTATAGCACTATAATTGTTCAAGGTCCTCTTATGAGTGAGAACATATGGAACTCTGTTCTTTGTTTCTGTGATAAATCACTGAGTATGACCGACTCTAAATCTATTCAAGTTGCTGCAAAGTCCACATGTTTGTCCATCTCTTTGCCTCAGTCTACCTTGATGTTACATGGAATAATGACCAGGAAGGAGGTAGAAATGCATGCAAATCTTATTTTATACTCAATATATAATGTATAATATGTTAAGTATGTTATGTACTTAATACTCTTCTACTGGAGACTTACCAAGTCATTTTGACAAGCAATGGGTCATATTCTAGAGTTATACCCAGTCAGTCATTTATAACTATCTAACCTTAAGTTTATGACTCAGAAATATATTGCGACTCATTCCATCATTTATGTACCATCTAAATCGATCTTCTGGGCCATGCCAAAGTTCCAAAATAATCTTTTCACAAAAAGATGATCTTATTAATTCCTTGTTGGAAGAATCAATTTAGAAATTGTTTCAGGAGTAATATTTAATAATGTGTATCTTTTCTTTACAAATTTCAGATGCTTTCAGTCACCAATTTCAACGGTAGAAAACACTGTAATCAGTACATATATATGCATAAATCTTTATGTAAGGCATTACCTGTAATATCAAAAAAAATTTTGGAAGCAACCTGAATATCCAAAAAGAGAAGATGAGCTACATAAATCTTGATTTAAAAAAAAAAAAAAGCATATGCCATGCCATAGAAGAACATTTAATCCCATGAGAAATTTGCCAAATATATTTTTAAAAATCATACTGGAAAACAACATACATAATGTAATTCAAATATTATTTTAAAATATAAATGCAAAAAGCCTGGAAATGTAAAATAAATGTTCACATTTATTTATATTTTCTATATTTTCTTTTATTTTTTGGTTTTGCTTTTATTTTATATTAAAGATGTGGGGTACAATTCAGGGTTAGGTATACAAATGTTCATTACACATGTACCCTTTTTGATGAGGTGTGCCCCTCCCTCCACTGGCAGTTTCCCTCAACTGACAATACCACCCCCGCTCCCTCACAGTTTCCCACTACTGACAATCCCTTTCTTAGAGTATTATGATAATTGTTCTAGGTCCACTTATAAGTGAGAACATATGGTACTCTGTTCTTTGTTTCTGCGATAGATCACTGAGTATGATCGACTCTAAATCCATACAAGATGCTGCAAAGTCCATATGTTTGTCCTTCTTTGTGGCTGCATAATATTCCATTGTGTATATGTACCAAATTTGTTTAAATACAGTCCAGCTTTGATGGGCAACATGGTTGGTTCCATGTTTTTGCTATTATGAGAAGAGCTGCAACTAGAAATTGACCTTCTATATGACCCAGCAATCTCCTTATTGGGAACATACCCAGAGGAACTCAAGTCATTGGACTTATCTATATTTTCTCTTTTTTTTTTTGAGTTGGAGTCTCACTGTGCTGCCCAGACTGGAGTGCAGTAGCCACTCCTGGCCACCGCAGCCTCGACCCGCTGGGCTCCGGCGATCCGTCCACCTCAGCCTTCCGAGTAGCCGGAATTTCAGGCACGCGCTACCATGCCCAGCTGATTTTTTTTTTTTTTTTTGTAGAGATGAGGTCTCGCCAAGTTGCCCAGGCGGGTCTCGAACCCGTGGGCTCAGGCAATTCACTCACCTTAACCTCCCAAGGCGGGGGATTACAGGCTGAGCCACCGAGCCCAGCTTATCTATATTTTCAAATGATCTATTATGACTGTATTAGAATATGAAATAAAAATAGTGGGCCGGGCGCGGTGGCTCAAGTCTATAATCCCAGCACTTTGGGAGACCAAGGCGAGAGGATTGTCTAAGCCCGCAGGTTCAAGACCAGTCTGGGCAACATGGTGAGACCTCGTCTCTACAATAAATTAAAAAATGAGCTGGGCCTGGTAGCACACGTCTGTAGTTCCAGCTACTTGGAAGGCTGAGGAGGGAGGATCCCTTGCGCCCTGTGGGTTGAGGCTGTGGTGGCTGGGTGTGTGACACCGCACTCCTGCCTGTGTGACAGAGTGAGACTCCAACTTAAAATAATGATAATAATAATAATAATAATAATAATAATATTCTATGATATATTTTTGAATGAAAAATGACATTAATGATATGATACCAGTGGTATAAAACTATATTTAGATATATACATAGTAAGCATTTAGAAAGGCACACAAAACAATTAATATTGATTAACTTTTAGAATGCTAGTGGGGAGGCAAATGAGAAGACAACTTTCAGTTTTTACCTTTTATAATTTAATATCACACACTTTTTTTTGCAATAAGCATGTGTTAAGGCAATTTAAAATCTTCACCAATGCATTATTAAACACATGGACACAAACATACACACACACACACACACACTTACAACTTAGTAAATGAGAGAAAATTGAACTCAGTGGATTCATTATTATATCCTGATACCATCACTGAATAAAACAGAAATGTAGTTAGCCTAAAAATCTTCAAGGTAGAAGAAATCTCAGATCCAGGCATCATCTTTTTTT
>CAUYQG010191526.1:0-33932 GCA_963574415.1 Tarsius wallacei
GAACAGTGGTCTATTTTCTTTCTTTCTCTCTCTTTCTTTCTATATTTATCTCTTCTGCAGAATCGACTCCTGCACTAGACAGGAGTCTAGCCTCAGAATCAGCTCCTGCACCAGACAGGAGTCCAGTCTCTTTGTTCCCCAAGAATAATCTCCAACGCCACCACACCTTCCAGGGACACTCTAAATCTTCTCGCAGGGGCTGGGCCCCTGCAAGAGTAATGAAGATAAGAAGTGAGGAGAGAACCTGGATTCATTGGTCCAGCTGTTGGTTGGGGTGTCCATAACCAAATGCATGTGAATGGGTAAATGGCCAGAGATGGAAAAGAAAACATTTCTGAAATTCCTTGACATGGAAGTCCCATGTACTTTGATGCCAAAACCTGTTGGTAAAGTTCTAACAGAGGCTACAGGTAGACTGGGAAGATACAGAAAGACGTTTGATGGGTGAAGGTGAAAGTTTGAATGAAAACTGGAATGTTTGAACAGATTCTATGTGAAGTGGTTGCATCACCTTTGCATGAATGTACTATAGGGATGGATATCGTGTTTGCTTCAAGAAAGTTTCCCTTACCTAGTCCTGTGTTGTAAAACAGAAGGCAGATGAATCTTCCCTTTGGGCAATATTGTTTGGACATGGGAACCAATAAGATTACCGTGTCCACACAGTTGGTTAATTTTAAAAACTATAGGACACCTTGTGGTCAAAACATGTTAAAAAACTCAGTGTCTTGTGTTTCAAAGGGTGAAGGCACTCCTGATTTTGGAAACCAATGGGGTCAAATAGAAATATGTAATCCTGAGTGTTATCACACTGGGGAGACATTTTGGACATGTGACAAACTGATAAACTAGACCAATCATTGATAACTGAGTAGAATGCTAGTAAATGGCACTATCGATTTTTATTTTTTATTTTTTTGAGTCGGAGTCTCACTCTATTGCCGAGCCTACAGTGCAGTGGCACACTCACGGACATGACAGCCTCTACTTGCTGGGCTCAGGCAATCCTTCCACCTCAGCCTTCCAAGTAGCTGAAATCACTGGCATGCACTACCACGCCCGGCTAATTTTTGATTTATTGTAGAGATAAGATCTCGCCAAGGTGCCTAGACTGGTCCTGAACCTGTGGAATCAGACAATCCTCTCACCTCAGCCCTCCAAAGTGCTGGGATTATAGGCGTGAGCCACCGTGCCTGGCCAATCACTATCTTTTGACTCTTATTTTTAAGGTTATGTTAACTACCATATTGTAATACAGTGTAGCACTGGCATTGTTGGTCAGATTGTAATTCTCATATTGATGGCCAAATGTATTGGGAATTGAGTTAAAAGATTCCTGCTCCACACTGGCTCCTCTAAATGTTGGATATGTGTATGTACATTTTGCTGTAAGAGAGCTTTGGTCAAAGGTCAGGCGGTGGCCGGTACAGTAAAGAATTCAGCCTTACTCAAAGAGGTTTGGCCTTTGCCCTTGGGTTCTGGGAGGTCATCTATGTCATACCTAACAGGACTGCTTTTGTTTAGATACAGGCTGGCCAAACTAGATTTTAGGGTGAGAACTGACCATAGAAAGACCATGTGATTTAGGTGAGGGCTTTTTGTCATGCACTATCAAAGTCTATTATTAGCTCTATCTGAGCTGGAGTCTGTTAGCTGAGTCTCAGTTCAACAATGAGGGCAATCAATCAAGCCTATGTAATAAAGCCTCAATAAAAACTCTGGACACAGAAGCTCAGGTGAGCTTCCCTGGTTGGCAATACTCCAAGCATATTGTCAGATACCAACTATGTCAGGTAACATATCCTGACTCCATGGGAAATGACATCAGGATCTTTATAATTGGAACCCTTTAGACTTTTGCCTTAGGCAGCTTCTTTCCCTGCCTAAGGTGATTTTGGCCTACATTCTTTCCTTGTAATAAACCATAACCCTGAGTATAAAAGCTTTCAGTGAGCTCTATGAGTCCTCCCAGTGAATTATCAAGCCAGGGGTGGTTTGGGAATCTACAAACTTGCACTGATGTCAGAAGTCTTGGTGACTGTGCCCTCAAATCTTGCAGTTTGGCTAACTCTGGGCAATAAGTTAAGAAAAATGAAAAACTCAAATCAGTATCTTTTGATCCATGGCTCCCTAGCATTTCTAGAAACAATGACAAAAATGAAAAGCAGCAAACAAAAATATGTGCCTTATACAAATTAAATATTAAAAATATGAAAATTAAACAACTTAAAACTATGTGCCTTATACAAATTAAAACGTGACTTCACACCCACTAAAAAGGCTACACGAAAAAAAAAATGCTAAGTGTTGGCAAGTACGTGGAGAAATTGAAGCCCACATACACTGTTGGTGGGAACACAAAATGGGGTAGCCACTTTGGAAAACAGTCTGGTAATTCCTCAGATGGTTAAACACAGAGTTGCTAAAAGATCCAGCAATCCTACTCTTAGGTAGAAATTACCCACGAGAAATGAAAGCGTATAGCCACACAAAAACTTGTACACAAGTGTTCAGAGTAGCATCACTCATAATAGCAAAAAAGCGGAAACAATCTAAACGTCCCTCACTTGGATGACTGGGGGGGAAAATGTGGTATATCCATGCAATGGGATATCACTTGTTAGTAAAAAGAAGTGACGTACTGATACGTTGTTCATCATGGATGAGCCTTGAAAACACTATGCCAAGTGAAAGCTCGGGTGCATGATTCCATTTATGTGAAATATCCAGCACTGGCAAATCTACACAGACAGAAAGATTAGTGATGGCCTAGGGGGTTGGGTGGAAATGGGGCGTGAGGACAGGATTTCTTTGGGAGTATGACAAAAATGTTACAAAATTTATGGTGGTGATGGTTGCACAACCGTAAGTATTCTAAAAACCATGTATTAGGCACTTTGTATCGGGAATTGTATGGCATAGCATGGAATTAGATTTTAAGAAAGCTGAGTTGTTTTGTTTTGAACCCGCTTTGGGCAAGAAGATGAACTCGGAGCTAAAGGACACTCCATCATCTAAGTGATTTTTTTTTTCAGAACGCCTTGTTCAGGCTTTCCGGTCCTCTGCAAAGCGAAAGCGGGCTGTGACCATTTTCTAGGTACGCCAGGAAAATGTGAAATGGAGCTCGGGATTGCAGCGCTCATCTCCGGGCTTCACACTGAGCGAGACCGGAGTTCCCAGAGCCGGCGTTTAGGATGCTCCAGGGCTCTTCCTGCAGTCCCGGCGGGCGGCGCTCCAGACAGGGCGGAATCCCCGCGAGAAGCGGGTCTCACCCTTGGCCTAGAGGGTTCGGACGGTCTGCAAACCTGCCCTCCCGGGTCCTAAGAGGCAACTCCAGCACACACACCAGGAGCGAGTCGCCCCGGCCCTTCCCAGACGCGCTCGCAGGTGGCGCTGCCCGGAGCCCGCTCGCTGCGCGCTCGGGGAGGCCCCGCTTCCGCAAGGGAGGCGACGGGGCTCTATCCCGACGCCGGGTGGCGTAGGGGACGCTCGGGGTCCCCCAGAAGCGTTTCCGACCGCGGCGGCCGCCGCCTCCGCGCCCCCCTTGAAGCACCGCCCCGCCTGGGCGGCTCCCCCTCCGGCTCCTCCTCTTCCTCTGCGCCGCCGTCCCGCCCTCACCGCAAACCCAAACACGCCCGGCGCCTGCTGCGCGCCAGCCGCGCGTGATCGCTCCGCCGCCGCCGCCGCCGCCGAGCCCCGAGCGCCGAGCCCGCGCCGCCCCCCCGCCCGGCCGCACCTGGCTCGCGGCCCCGGGAGAGCGATGCTGCTGCTGGCGGCCGCCTTCCTCGTGGCTTTCGTGCTGCTGCTCTACATGGTGTCTCCGCTCATCAGCCCCAAGCCCCTCGCCCTGCCCGGGGCGCATGTGGTGGTGAGTGGCCTCCTGTTGCTGCGTCCCCACCTCCCGGCCCGCTCGGCCCGCCCGCGACGGAGGCCGGGCCGCGCCGTCCCCCTCTCCAGGCCACGGCCCCCAGAAGGGACAAGGTCACCTGCCGCCGGCCGCCCCGGCGCTTTCCCTTCGGGCCAGGCACCGGCCTCCGGGACCCGCCCTCCGCTCCCGGGGCCGGAGAGCGGGGCGGCGCGGGGACTGCGCCCGCCAGCCGGGCTTCCGGGGCCCCGGGAGCTCGGTTGCCGCCCGCGCATCCACGAAGCATTCCTGGGAGGTGGATATTTTGTTCTTAGTACTCCGGATGAGTCGACCGAGGGATAGAGAGGCTGAGAAACTTCGCCAAGGACGCAGCGGTCGGAGGCGTGCAGGGCGGGGGGCGCGGTCCCGGGGCGGGGCAGGCGCAGCGGACCCCCGGAGGTCGGGCTGCAGGGCTGGATGTCCCCGCTCCCGGGGCCCACGCAGCAGCGCGACCCTGGAAGGAGGCCTGTGGGAGCGACAGGAAGAGCAGCACCCAAAGGATTCCAGGAAGTGACTCACCTGGGGGAAACGTGGCTCGGAAGGTAGTGGGCTGGCGGGCTAGCGGTGCCCAGGGACGCGCCTGCCCGTCTGCACTGCGTGTCTCGGCGCTCAGGCCGGGGTCTACGGATGGCTGCTCCTCTGCAATCCTTGGCCACTGTTTCAGAGTCGGGAGGATGAGCCAAACGACGTGGCTAGTGCTTTAGGAAGGAAGGAGAGGAGGATGGGTTTGATTTGTTTCTTGCAGCGACCCATGTTTTGGAGGTATGGCACCTTCAACTGGTAGCGCTCCCTCTTCGCCTGCCTGCGCCGGGCAGTTTACTTACTGTTGCAGTGGCCTTCTCATGAGCTTTCTTGTTTGGATCTCTCAACTCCGGGACACGTTGAGGCGGGGAGGGAGGAGTAAGGAAGGTTCTTTAGGCGTCTGGCCGCGCATCTTGCTGGCCTGTCTCTGCATCTGCGATCCGAGGCTCCCCACTGAGCTGGTATAGGATCAGATGGTCATTTGTGCTTTGAATCTGGACAAGAGTTTGTGAATGAGAAAACGTATTTTCTTTGATTTCCTCCTTCGTAAGACTATTAGTTTTTTCCCTCCCAATTCCTGCTGTTTGTAATGAGGAGAGTAGGTGAAGAGTTGGGTGTAGGTTTGTTAAAAGAAAGAAGGAAAGAAAGAGAGGCAAAACTTTACGATGATGTCAACTTCTGAGTTTCACATCCACAAGAGAACTTCTGCCTCAAAAGCATGGTGTTAAAAGTTGGATTCGTTCTTTCAGAACTTGTGCATGCAGGGCATAGCTTGGAAAAAAGTTAAGCTTAAAGCAGAATGAAAATTTTGATTCCTTATTTATAAGACAGTTTCACTTAACCTTGACTGTCATCCATCCAGCTCCATCAAGCTGCAGGTCATATGTAAGATAATAAATGCCAGTGTCTGTTGAGATGGATCAAGAATTTTTTTATTTTTACTATCCTGCTTTAATACACAGGATTATTATTTCACACTATAAATAATGGGAGAATGACATGAATAGTTCACATGATGTTATCATCTGTCTACTTTTTTGATATCATAAGAAGAGAGAAAGTGTAATTTTTTTTGAGATTTGTTAGGACTATGCGGGGTGGTTGTAGGAGAGGGAGGTAATCTTTAGACTGTCTGCCTATGTGGAAGCATGTACAAACATATAACTATTGTTTATTTTTTAGAACAATTCTATATACTAGTGTTATCTAATTATAGTAGTACAGCTGCGGCAAGTCTCGCAGGGTATGTCCTTAATTTAAATCCTTCCCCTTCTGGAGATGACTGGGACAACTCTCCTGGCAACGAACCCTTCCCTCCATTGCCCTAAATAAGAGCTGTGTGGTGTGATTAAAGAGATGGTAACATTTAAGCAATATTTGCAGTGAATAGTGAGAAGGAATGATAAAGAAAGGAAATTAAACTTATCGTTAGCATCCCTCATCTAGGCTCCATTTAGAAATTGTCAGGCCACTCAATAGACGTTTACCACCTTTCTCAACCACTGTAAAAATCCCATGTATTTCTTTATAACAGTCAGAATAACACAGTCCAACTGGCATGTGTTCTTAGATACTTTAGAAGAATTAGCTGAATTGACGAGAATGTTAGTTTCCCATGATTCGTGACCCAAAAGCAGATGTTGAACTCTTGTTGTTATGAAGAGATCTTATAAATGATCAGGTTGATACCCTGTTTTTTTTTCATTGCTGGCTTACCTGTGTTGGTCTACAAAAAGGACAGCAATCATAACAATAGCGAATATCTACATACATTTTCTCCATGACTTTCTAACTTTCGCTTCCATTAATTCATTGGAGAATATATATTGAAATTTTATTTATAAGATTTTTTTTGCATTGTACTTTTCAAAGAAATGGCATCATATGCCATTTTGCAAATTAATGTAGACAAGTATTTAGCAATTGCTCATGCAAGGTAGTGTGCTCAGAATGAATGAGATCAGTTAGACTTGGTTCTCCTCCTCAAGGAGCTGATGTCTGTTAGGACCTAAGACATGTCTATGAGTAACGGCACAAGGTAGATGATTATAACTGAAGGGCAAGACCGAGTGACAGTCAGGAAGAGCTTCATGGAGGAGGAGGCGTTTGAACTGGGCTCTGTGGGATAAGTGGGGTTTGGAAATGTAGGTGTGTAAGGGTGTTGAGTGAAAGGACATCCAGGCAGCAGGGGCCACATCATAAGACAGGCAGGGACATTTTAGGGGCCTGCTAGTTGCTATGAAATTGTAGATCCTGGTGAAATGTAATAAACCAAAACAATCTGTGAACTATTCCAAGAGCAAAGACCTCCACAGATGCAACCTGGCAACAGGTGTATATTTTTGGTAACCTGGAGGTAATTGGTTCATTGTCCACCAAAGAAATCTCTTCAATAATGGGAAATTGAGGCTAAAAAGAAATAAGAAATACTTAAAAGTCACATGGAGATAGGTGCATTTTGTAGGAAATAATGATTTCAAAATCGTGGGATGGGATCAGAGGTGCTTCTTACAGCATGATTTACGTATAACTAGATTATTGGACATAATCTAAATGTCTGATTATAGGGAAAGGGTTAAGTTTTGATATAACTATTTAATGCAATATTGTGAAATCTTTTAGTTTTCAGTATACGATATTAGCATTTTTAAAAGCAGATTAAAAAATATCATTGCTAGAGAGATAATGTGTTTGTCTTATTCAGTGAAATATGTATCGTGCCTTCCCTGTGCCAAGTGCTGGTAATATAGTGGGGAGTAGAAATAGAATTGGTATTTTTATGAAGTTTAGATAGGAGAGATAGTTGTGAGTCAGATAAGTACACAGATAAATATAAGGCTGTTTGATTATGTCCATGCCATAAAACGAAGAGGAAAGAATGCAGCGCTGAAAAGTAGGTCAGGGTGAGGGCGGGGAAGGCAGTGAAGGCTTTCCTGAGGAAGTGATGTTTGAGCTGAGATTTGATGGGTGAGTAGGTGCCAGTTAGAATAAAAGAGGGGAAGAAAGTGTTCCTAGCAAGGAAAATGGAATATGCAAAGGCACCGTGGTTAGAAGGTGCATGGAACTGAAAGACAGCCAGTGTGGCTGAGCTGTCGATAGTGAAGGGGTAAAACCGTGCAAGAAGAAAGCTTTACTTTCCAGGATTATCTTGTGATTGTATGTTACTTGTATAATAAGCAGCCGTTTTAGATATCATAAGATATATGCAAGTAGCTAGTCTTTTAACCTGTGGAAGAGCTAACCTTGCATAGATGTGCAATAAGGAAATAAGATTCATTTGGATTTGGATTTGGATTCGGAGGTAGGCTAATGTATTATTTATTAGCTAGATTTAGAGGGCACTTATCTGACAGTGAATTCAGAACTATATTAGAGGGTGCAGTTTATGGCTCAGTACTGAAAACAGTCAAAGCAGCAAGCCCTGCTAATAGTAGGATCTTCCATGTTTTCACGGTTCCAGTCGTTAAGTTTAGTATGGAGAAGCTGCGACAACTAAACATTTAGTTCTTATAGATTCATTTTTAGAGCCCATCAGAGTTATTTTTTAAAAAGCTTCCTAGAAAGGGAAGATTTCAAGTGCTAAGAAGATTTATGGCTTTTGTTTTTTAGGTTACAGGAGGTTCCAGTGGCATTGGGAAGTGCATTGCTATCGAGTGCTATAAACAAGGAGCGTTTATAACTCTGGTTGCACGAAATGAGGTGAGTCTCCTAAGTGTGTTATTACTGACTTATTCAACTTTACATTAGTCAAAGAGGCTGTGCTAGATGTCTTGGCGTTCATACCTGGAAAGTGCTTGCTTGATTTGAGATGTGATTCCTGAAGTACTGGTTCTTTCTTGTATTTAGGCCAAGCACTTGGTTAAAGTCAAGTCAGCTCAACAAATATTTATCTAGTACCATTAGCACATTAGGCAACATCATCATAGACATTGCAGATCCTGAGATGGGAAAGGCCAAGACCTGGTTTTAAGTAGCGCATCTGGCCACAGGAAACCAGGGAAGGAGGTGCCCTCTTCCTGGCCAAAGGTGCTGACAGCAGTGACTCTGCAGCTGATACCCGAAGGTGTGTAGTTGTTTCTCTGTAATTTTTTAAAAATTAATTAATTGATTGATTTTAATATTTTATTTTAAATTACATTAAATTGATTTTTATATTGCAGTTCAGGATTAGGTATATAAGTGGACATCGTACAGGTAAAGTTTGGGCCTCCCTTTGGTCCCCACTTTGCCTGGTTTGAGATCAGGTACCCTTTGTGATATTATGTTCCCCCTCCCACCCCAGCAGTATCTTGCTACTGCCAATCCCTTTCTTATAATCTTATGGTAAATGTTCAGGGTCTGCTTATGAGTGAGAACATGTGGTACTCAGTTCTTTGTTTCTCTGATAGATCACCGAGTGTGATAGTCTCTAAATCCATCCAAGTTGCTGTGAAGTCTGTATGTTTGTTCTCTTTATGGCTGCGTAATATTCCATTGTGTATGTGTACCACATTTTTTTTTTTATCCAGTCCAGCTTCAATGGGTAGCATGGTTGGTTCCGTGATTTTGCTATTGGGAATAGAACTGCAACAAATGTGTGTGCAGGTATCTTTTTGTAGAATGATTTGAGTTCCTCTGGGTATATTCCCAATAGGGGGATTGCTGGGTCATATGGAAGGTCAATTTCTAATTCTTTCAGAAATTGCCACACTGTCTTCCAAAGAGGTTGTACTAGTTTGCATTCCCACCAGCAGTGTGGAAGCATTCCCTTTTCTCTACATCCTTACCAGCATCTGTTGCTGTTTGTTTTATTAATTATGGCCAGTCTTACTGGGGTTAGGTGGTATCTCAATGTAGTTTTGATTTGCATTTCTCTGATGATTAGCATGGCTGAGTATTTTTTCATGTGTCTGTTGGCTGTTCGTATGTCTTTTGAGAGGTGTCTATTCATGTCTTTTGCCTACTTTTTAATGGGGCTGTTTGTTTTTTTCCTTTTGTCATGTTTGAGTTTCTTATAGATCCTGGATGTTAGAACTTCATCAGATATACAGTTGGCAAATAATTTTTCCCATTCTGTGGGCTGTCTTCCTGCTCTCTTGATGGTTTCTTTTGCTTTGCAGAAGCTTTTCAGTTTAATGAGGTCCTACTTGTCCATCTTATCTCTTATGGCATGGACATCTGGGGTTCTGATCAGGAATTGGTGGCCCACTCCGATTTCCGTAAGAGTATCTCCTGTGTTTTCTAAGATTCTTATAGTTTGAGGTTTTACATTTAGGTCTTTGATCCATTTAGAGTTGATTTTTGTGTATGGGGATAGGTAGGGGTCCTGTTTCAATCTTCTGCATGTGGTCGACTAGATTTCCCAGCATCATTTACTGAATAGGTTCTTCTCTCCCCAGTGGTTGTTGGTGGAGATTGTCGAAGAAGAGTTTGTTGAGGAATTCAGGTTTTGCTTCCAGAATTGCTGTCCTTTTTCATTGGCACATATGCCTGTTCTTGTACCAATACCAGGCCATTTAGGTTATTGTAGCCCTGTAGTGAAGTTTAAAGCCTGGAAGTGTGATACTTCCCACTTTGTTTCTTTGCTGAGGATTGTTTTGGCTATTCATGGTTGTTTATGTTTCTGTATGAATTTCTGTCTTGTCATTTCCTTGTCTGAGAATGAAGTTGGTAATGTAATGGGTATTGCATTGAATCTGTAGATTGCCTTTGGTAGGATGGACATCTTAACAATGTTGATTCTTCCTATCCATGAGCATGGATTATTTTTCCATTTGTTTTTGTCTTCTTGGATTTCTTTGGGCAGTGTTTTGTAGTTTTCATTGTAAAGGTCTTTCACTTCTCTGGTTAAGAGGATGCTGAGGTATTTCATTTTTTGGTGGCTATTATGAATGGTATTGTCCATTTTATTTGGTTCTCTACCTGTTTATTGTTGGTATATAAGAATGTGACTGTTTTTTGCACATTTATTTTGTACCCCAAGACTTTGCCAAAGTCCTTTATCAGTGCAAGGAGGTTTTAACAGATTCTCTTGGATTTTCAAGGTATAGGATCATATTGTCAGCAAAGAGGGGTAACTTAACTTCTTCTTTTCCTATTTGGATACCCCTGCTTTCCTTCTCTTGTCTAATTGCTCTAACTAGGACTTCCAACACAATGTTGAACAGGAGGGATGAGAGTGGGCAACTTTGTCTTGTTCTGGTTTTCCAGGAAGCTTCCAGTTTCTGTCCACATAGCAATATGTTGGCTGTGGGTTTATCGCAGATGGCACTTACTATTTTGAGGTGTGTTTCTTGTTCCTTCTATACCTAGGTGTTTGAGGGTTTTTATCAAGAAGGGATGCTAGATTTTATTGAAAGCTTTTTCTGTATCTTATCATATAATCATGTGGTTCTTGTTTTTACATCTGTGATGTGTTTAATTACATTTACGGTCTTGTGAATGTTTAACCAGTCCTGCATCCCAGGGATGAAGCCTACTTGGTTATGGTGGATGGTGTTTGAAATGTGTTGTTGGATCCGATTTGCTATAATCTTGTTGAGAATTTTTGCATCTGTGTTCATCAGGGATATTGGCCTGTAGTTCTCTTTTTGTTGGCTGTTTACCCAGTTTGGGTATCAGTGTGATGTTAGCTTCATAAAATGATTTGGGACAAGTTCCATCTTTCTCGATTGCTTGGAAATACTTTCAGTAGGATTGGAATCAGCTCCTCCTTGTATGTTTTGTAGAACTCCCCTAGAAAGGTATCATATCCAGGATTTGTGTGTGTGTATAGTTTTCTTATGATGGAGTCATTTCCTGGGTTGTTATTGGTCTATTTAGTGTCTCAGTGTCTTATTGTTTCAACTTTGGAAGGTTGTGTGATGTCAGAAAGTCCTCCATTTCGTTTAGGTTATCAAGTTTGTTTCCATACAGGTGCACAGAGTTGTCTCTGATAATCTTTTGTGTTTCTTATGGTTTGATCTTTTGCATTTCTGATTGTGTTTATTTGGTCTTTTTTTGGTCATTTGGCTAGGGAGTCCTTCAATCTTGTTTATTCTTTCAAAGAACCAGCTTTTTGTTTTGTTGTTATTTTCTATGATATTTTTGTCTTCTGTGTCCCATATTTGGGCTTCTACTTTGGTGATCTGGATTCTTCTACTAATGTTAGGATTTTGGTGGTTTTGTCATTCCAGCTCCCTTTCCAGGTGATTGATTAGGCAATTAACTTATGATCTTTCCATTTTCTTGATGTGTGTTCATAGAGATATAAATTTCCCTCTTAGAACTGATATGTGGCATCCCAGAGGGTTTGGTAAGATGTTTCTCATTTTCATTTGTTTCCAGGAATCTTTTAATGTCTGTTTTGATATCTGTGTTGACCCAATAATCATTCAGCATCATGCTGTTTAGTGCCCATGTCTTTGTGGGGTTTGGGAGAATTTTGTTGATGTTAATATTTATTTTTATTCCACTGTGGTCTGAGAAGGCACATGGCAGTATTTCGATCTTAGGAATTTTTTTTTATGCTTGATTTATGGCCAAGGATGTGATTGATCTTGGAGTACATTCCATGTGGTGAAGAGTAGAATGTATATCCTGTGGTTATTGGGTGAAGTGTTCTGTAGGTATCTGTTAAGTCCACTCGGTCAAGTGTCAAGTTGAAATTCTGGATCTCTTTGTTAATTTTTTGCCTCGATGATCTATTTATGGTTGTTAGTGGGGTATTTAAGTCCCCAGCTATAATAGTGTTAGAGTCAATATCTTTTTTTAGTTTACTTAGTAGTTGCCTTATAAACACTGGGGCTTCTATGTTGGGTACATATATATTTAGGATAGATATTTCTTGTTGGTGATTGAACTTTTTAGCATTATGTAGTGTCCTTTTGTATCTTTTTAAATTTTTGATAGTTTAAAAGTTGTTTTGTCTTATATTAAGATCATGACATCTGTCTTTTGTGATCCATTTGCCTGGAAACTCATTTTCCATCCTTTAACTTTGAGCCTGTGTGCACCCCTGTGGTGAGGTGAGTTTTCTGGATGCAGTAAATTATTGGGTCATGTTATTTTATTTTATTTTATTTTATTTTTGAGTTGGAGTCTCATTCTGTCGCCCAGACTGGAGTGCAGTGGCCGGTCCTGGCCACCGCAGCCTCAACCTGCTGGGCTCTGGTGATCCTTCTGCCTCAGCCTTTCCAAGTAGACGGAACTACAGGCGTGTGCTACCACACCTGGTTAATTTTTTGATTTATTGTAGAGATGAGGTCTCGTCAAGTTGCCCAGGCAGGTCTCAAACCTGCAGGCTCAGGTAATCCACTCACCTCAGCCTCCCAATGCACGGGAATACAGGCTGAGCCACTGAGCCCAGCTGGGTCATGTTATTTTAATCCAGTTTGCCATTCTGTGACTTTTCAGTGGTGCATTTAGTCCATTAAGTTCTGGCTGATTTTTGAAATATGATTGTTTATCCCTATCATGAGTTTCTTATAAAGTTTTTCTTTGTTTCCTTTTAACTTTTTGGTTGATGTATGTGTTTTTTTTTCAAGTTTGCAGTTGCGATGTGTTCTCTATTGATTCTGTATTCTCCTGTTCTCCTCTGAAGTGTGTGGTCATTCTTTTTTTTCTTTCTTCTGGGCTTAATAACTTTTTAAGTGTCTCCTGTAGAGCTGGTGTGGAAGCTGCATAATATCTTAGGAATTGGATATCTGGGAAGGATTTTAATTCTCCATCACTGATGAAGCTGAGCTTGGTTGGGTAGGAAATTCTTGGTTGAAATCGTTTATCTTCGACAACTTTGAATATTGGACTCTAGTCCCTTCTAGCTTGTAGTGTTTCTGCTGATGGGTCTGCTATTATTCTGATTGGTTTTCCCTGGTAGGTAGTCTGACCTTTCTCTCTTGCTGCCTTTAGGATTTTTTCTTTTGTACCTACTTTGTGTAGGTGAATTACTATGTGTCTAGGGGTTGGTCTTCTCATTTGATGTCTTGTGGGGGTTCTCTGTATCTCTTGTGTTTGGATGATCACATCTCTAGTGAGCTGGGGAAAGTTTTCTTGGATAACCTGCTAGAATACTTGCTCTAAAATATTCTCCCTTTCCCTTTCTTCTTCTGAGATACCAATCAGGCATAGGTTTGGCCTCTTGATATAATTACATATCTATTGGAGGCTTTGTTCTTTCTTTTGGAGTTTTCTTTCTATGTTTTTTTACAGATTGGGTTAATTCCATGTTTTGGTCTTCAAGTTCTGAGAGTCTTTGTTCTGTTTAATTAATTCTGCTTTCCATGCTTGTCATCTTGTTAGTTATTTCCTGGATGAAATTTGTTATGGCAAGAATCTCTGTTACAAGTTCTTTCAGTGTTGCATCTTGTCTTTCTTGAGTCTTATTCACTCTTTACATCCATTCCCGAATCCCTGTTGTATTCTGGTGCCAGTCTTTGGTGACTTCCATTGTTTGGGCTCCGAGGTCTGATTTTTCAGGTGTTTTCCCTCTGTTGCACTAGGAATTACCTGTGTTCTTCTGTTGATTTTTTTTTTCTCTCGTTTGTGACCAATCTCTTTCTTTTCTCTTTTGTTTCATATTCAGTGTCCATGGGAGAGGCTTTTACTTCAGATGGTTGCTCAGTCCTCTGTTCTTCCCTGGTCAGGGCTTTGAGTTTGTTCTATTTTAAAACAGGGCTGTGGGTGGGAAACCTTGCTGTCTCTTGTAGTTTTGAGAGTCGAATAAGGTGGAGAATGGGGAACTAGGATTCAGAAACTACTTGCAAATCAGTGTTCACTGATTGTGGTATGACTTCCCTGAGACACATCTCTCTATATGACAATACAATGGGTATGTGTGTGTACCCCCTGAGTCCAAGATACAGCAATGAGGAGAACAGAGAAAAGAGAAATGAAATAAGATGGACAAAAATAAAAAAAACACAGAAAAACAAAAGCAGAAACCAAAGCAAATTGGGGCAAAAAAAGAAAACAAACAAACAAAACAGGAAAACCGAACACACACACACACACACACACACACACACACACACACACACGCCCAACACAAAATGAAAGGAGAAGAAAAAAAGGAGAAGAGAAAAAAAAAGGAATTCAAATCGAATTCTTATACATATGTTAAACTAAGAAAAAGAGAAGAACAAAACAAACAAACAAAAAACTAAAAGGTGAACACTCATTCACGTATACACATAAAAAGAAAACAAAATGAAAGAAAAAAGAAAGAAAAAGGAAAAAAAAAGTAGGTGGGGAATGCAGATAGAACCCTCACATACACATTCATGCATAAAGGAAAAGAAAAAAAATTAAATTAAAAAAACAAAAAAGAGCCCCCCAAACAAACAAAAAACAGTCTATCCTCATGGCCTACCCTCTGCAATTGTTTCCCTCAGCTGCTCATTGGTAAGCCCCTCTGCTGTCTCCTGCGGAGCTGTGGCCTTATTCACAATCCCCCCAGTCTCTGGCTGGGGAAGGAGGAAGAAGTGGGGGTGGGTAGGGTCAGTCCTCCCTTCCCACTCTTATATGGTCAGGGGGATCCCCTCTGGTGGGGAGATGTGGGATTGTCTCTTCCCCAGGTGGTGGTTCAGGGGTGTCCCAGCCAGGCTTATCCTGGAGTAGAGTCCTGTCATGGCTGATGTCAGGCTCTGCCTGAGTTCGTCCCTGTCAGTCGTTCCCCAGCCATGTGGGTCTGACATTCAGAGGATTGCTGGGGAAGAGGGGGTTGGGTCAGCCCCAGACTCGAGGCTGATCTTTTCTGAGGTCTTCCTAGTCCTTTTCTGGTTACACCCTTTGCCCTGTGACTGAATCAGGGTAGGGGTGGGGCACCTGAGACTCGGCACTTGTTCTGTCCCTCCAGAGTTTGTGCTTTCAGGATATTCCCTCCTCACGATCAACCCCTGAGTAGTTAATCCACCGGTCACAGAGATTGGGTGTGTTGCTCTGTGGTGAGCAAGCTGGAGCACTTCCTGCAGTTTTCAAGATGGTGGCAGGGTACCTCTTTCATCTTCTCTGGTGGGGCTCTGCCTCTGGGCTCCCTTGCTGTGCTCCTTATGCAGCCTTAGCTGCCAGAGTCCAGCCAGGTGCTGCAGTGGTGAGGCAGAGCATGGAGCCAGCAGTCACTCCCAGCTTTGCTGATTAAAAAAACAAATGGCATCGGCTTCCACACCCGGGGAGTGCTAGGGTCTAAGCAGAGCAGCTGTGGCACCAACCACTTCACCAGGAGAGCCCTGGCCACTTGCTTCTGAGTCCCGACTCTGTCAGCCACTCACACACCCACTTACAGACACGTACACAAAATTTTCCATATACTCACTCATTCACACTGGGACTTGCATAGTCCGACTGGTTCCATCGCTATCCTCCCAAAAGTCCAATTTTTAAATAATTTGCTCAAGACATGGTCTATATCTCTAGTGAAATTTAGCTACCACAGAGGAATCGCATTCCTCCCTTTAAGTTTAGCAAAATATGTTTTTCCGTGTCAAGCCATTGCAGGATATTTTTCTTTTTTCAGGGTCTATTATTATTCTTGCCAAAATTGTTTTCAGAGTGCAAAGCAGTGACACTGTATGTACACAAACTGTCATGAAGTACTCTTGCTCCCCGTAGGGGAATGGGGCAGGGAAAAGTGACCATGGCTTCCTTGTCCACTGTTGCTATTCTGCTCAAACATGATGTTGAATGAAGAGATGAAAGGAGGCGTGGGAATGCCAGTGTGACATTGTTGCTCAGAGATTTTGGATTCACCTATGCAAAAGGAGGGTGCTAGTGTGGTAACTGCTCAAGCAGGGGGTGGACAGCTGGACAGGGCCCAGTGGGAATGGCAGGCCAGGGAGGGCCCCTGGGGCAAAATGTTTAAGTAATGACACAGAGTTAGACTTGAACGCTCATAATTTCTTTTAAATACCATAAAAGGCAGATTTAGCTACCTGTCTTTTGTTTATAGACTGACTTCTCTCTCTAACAGTGAATTTGCTTTGGCATTGAAGCCACTATTCTTGAATGACAACATAGATTTTATGAAATGGCATCTTGTGAGTTTTAAACAACACCAGTGTTTGACACAAGATAAATTAAAGCTGAGGCAGGAGAGCTCTGTGTTTTTATCTACTCAAGAGCTTACGTAGGGCCCTGGCATTGCCAGAGATAAGTGAGCTGAAGGGCCTCTGGCAGCAAGGATATCCTTATGTGCTAATGTAATTTTTAATTCCAATCTTCGCAAAGTCAAGTTGTATATGTATCTGTAGTGATTGGACAGTATTATTCTATTATAGACACATTCATGTTGAGAAACCCTATGTGCCTTTTGGAAGAATTCTCCTCTTTTGTTCTTTTCTCCTTCATGATATTAAGTTACTTTTATGGTAAAGTAAGATATTATAATCCAATATATGTTATCTTGAAAATCAGTAAAATAAACAAAATTGAGACACAAATTTCTCAATTACATGGATAGTTTTGCCTGACTGGAGAGTATTTTAAAGAAGCCAGATATAGCATAGAGTTACCCAGCCTATGTAGAAAGTGATTTGCACTGTATTTGCTTTTATAACAGAAGAAGAAAGCATTGGAGAGTATCATACGAAAGCATTTTTGACATAGAAACACAACATGCCTTTAACTTTGGGAAACATTGCATATCAGCGTGGTTGCTTATTTTTTATCACAACTACATAATAAGATCAAGACATTTATTTAGATTATAGAGTGGCCATCAGCAATTAACACTGTCAGTTGAGATTTATTTATTTTTGTTATCTTTCTTTGCGATGAATGTTTAAAGTTGCCATCACTTTATTGTAAAGCTTAACATACTTTACAGCTTTTTCCTTTGGTAGACTGTGGCCTGGTCCACCTGTGCAATGTAGATGCTGTTTTGTGTACTTTCTAGAATGTCGTAGATACTTACACAAATAATTGCGTTTTCTCTCCTTTTCAGCAAACAAGTATGCATATAGACAATCACTAGAACTAATTGTTCTGTGTTACTTTTAGGACAAGCTGCTGCAGGCAAAGAAAGAAATTGAAAAGCACTCTATTAATGATAAACAGGTAAATCCCTGCATTTTCTATATAGATCAACACAGTTGTATAAAGAAAAAAAAGGGTTACTTCATTTGTGAATAGTTAATTGAAAACATGATTCTCCTAATGAAAATACATATTTGACTGTTTTTATTTTATTAATTTATTTACTGTTTTATTTTTAGAGACAGGGTCTTGCTCTGTCACCCAGGCTGAGTTGCAGTGATGAGATCATAGCTCACTGTAACCTTGGACTCCTGGGTTCAAGCAGTCCTCCCTCCTCAGTCTTCTGGGGAGCTAGGACTACAGGCAGGTGCCACCATGCCAGGTTAATTTTTGAAAATTTGTTGTAGAGATAGGGTCACTCTCACTCTATGTTGCCCAGGCTGATCTAGAACTTCTGGCCGCAAGTGATCCTCCCACCTTGGCCTCCCAAAGTGCCAGGATTATAGGTGTGAGCTACCATAACACCCAGCTTAGACTGTTTTTAAAATGGTAAAATTGTTTCAATTGTGTACAATCTCAGTTTATCACTGAAAACCAAAAAATGAATAGACTCACACACATCCACATCCACAAATTGTCAAATATTAGACTGCTTTACTAGAAAATTATTTCATTTCAGTTATTTATTTAAATGAACTTTATACAAATGCTTAAGAGAAAGGGGTATTTAAACATTTTTGGTTATGGTATATACAGTATATATTTCGGTATAAAACATAATAAATTGATAGCCACACACTCATCAGCCAGCCCAAGAGATAGAATTGACCGGAGTCTCTGAAGCCCCTGCTGTGCCACACAGCAGCCTCATCTCCCTCTTGCCTCATTCCCAGAGACAACCACCAAGCTGATTTTGTATTGATCTTCGCTTTTCTTTTCTTTCTAATTTTATCACGTACGCATATTACCCTCAACACTATATTGTATGGTTCTGCTTCTTTTTGAACTTCGTGGTATCATTCTTATTTTTCGACAGCTTTTTGAGATATAATTCACACACCATACAAGTGACTCATCTAAAGTGTACAATTCAGTGGTATTTAGTATACTCGTAGAGTTGCACAACTATCACCAGAATCAATATTAGAACATTTTCATCACCCCATAATGAGTCTTCATACCTATTAGCAGTCACTTCCAATTCCCTCCCAGCCTTCTCTCAGCCCTAGGTAATCACTGATCTACTTTCAAGCTCTGTAGATTTGTGAAACATCATTCTTTATGCATTCTTGTGCAATTTGATTTCTTTACTGATTTATTATTTAAAATAGCAGTCACTCCTAATTCCCTCCCAGCCTTCTTTCAGCCCTAGGTAATTACTGATCTACTTTCAATCTCTGTAGATTTGTAAATCATCATTCTTTATGCATTCTTGTGCAATTTGATATCTTTACTGAATTATTATTTAAAATTCATCTGTGTTGCTGCTTAAAATAGTTCACTCTGGTTTTTTTTTTATTTTTACTGTTATGTGGTATTGTGTTGTATGTCTAGACTACCTTTTGTTCATCAGTTGCACTATTGGTTGTTTCCAGGTTTTTTTGTGAGTTTGCTTTTTTTTTTGCTAGAAAAGTTTTCACTATGTCTTTTTGTGCGCATGAGCAAGAATAGGAGTGACTGCTTAGAAATGGAATTGCTGGCCGGGCTCGGTGGCTCAGCCTGTAATCCCAGTGCTTTGGGAGGCCAAGGTGAGTGGATTGCCTGAGCCCACGGGTTTGAGACCCACCCGGGCAACTCAGTGAGACCTCACCTCTACAATAAATAAAAAGTTAGTGGGGCGTGGTAGCGTGTGCCTGTAGTTCCAGCTACTTGGAAGGCTGAGGCGGAAGGATTACCAGAGCCCAGCAGGTCGAGGCTGCGGTGGCCAGGAGCATGCCAATGCACCAGTCTGGGCGACAGAGTGAGACTCCAACTAAAAAAAAAAAGAAATGGAATTGCTGAGTTGTAGTGTACGTGGGTGTTCAACCTCACCAAATGGTTACGTTCCCATCAGTAGGATTGTGGTTCCCGTTGTTCTACATCCTTGTCAACACTTGGTATTGGCAGACTTTATGGAAGGATCGCCGGAGCCCAGCAGGTTGAGGCTGCAGTGGCTGGGAGCGTGCCACTGCACTCCAGTCTGGGTGACAGAGTGAGACTCCAACTCAAAAAACAACAAAAAAAATTTTTGTCTTTCTTATGGGATTTACATAGTATTTCACTGTGACTTTAATTGCCTTTTTCCTCTCCAGAATATGTTAGAGATCTTTGCACGTCCATTAAAATAATCTAATTTTTTTAAACTGCTGCAGTACAGAATTGAGTACACAAGAGTTTAATCATTTCCCTGTTGTTGCGCTGTTTTCATTCATTTTTTTTTCTTGCGCTGTTGCAATCTATGTTGCAGGTGAAAATCCTGTTCACATCTCCTTGTGCACTGTGAGTTTTTTCTAGGACTGTGGCTTCTGCTTGTACCTCTTCTCTGAAGCCCACAAGCGTTGGAAGGACACCAGCTGTGTAAATCCCCATTTTTCCCCGCATATTTCTGTAGATTAAGGAGTGTGGTGTAAAGCCATGGAACCTGAAAGCTCATGCCCGAGGCCAGTCTTGCCTTCTGCCAGCACTGTCTCTGCTGAGCTTCTTCATCACAACACCTACTCCACTTCCTCTATCAAAGGGCTTTAGGGCAGGTGGAAAACTTTTTTACATCAAAGAAGGCAGATAATCAGGGCTGGAGTGGACAAGAGTGAGTTTTATCCCTCTGCCATCCTACCTTCTTTGGACTTTTAAAATTTTTTTGGTGACTTTTTTTTTTTTTACTTGTCTGTGGTATAGATTTTATTTACAGTAACCGGTCTAATACTGAATGAAAAAGCATGCTTTAAAATTAATCATATGATTTCTACTGCCTTTAGAAAATGTTTTCTGTGTGAGTGTGTGGGTATAAAATCCACTTAGAGTATATTGCAACCAAGGGCCACTCCTCTAGACTGGAATGCTCCAGGTCATGTTTGTGAAAGGGGCAGTTTGCTTTTTTTGGAAATTTAGATAATTTGGACAGGGTTCCTTCTTGCATTAAATACAATTTTCTGCCTGTTGTATCTGATCCTAAGGCAATGGATCTCTTTTTTCAGGGGATAATACATCATGACATTAAAGGGTCTCTTCATTCAGCCCTTTGGTGTGACTTCCTAGAGTAGGAGAGAATCTTGGTCATTACCGGCTTCTGACCCCTTCTTTATTGTGGAGGCCACTGCACCCTTCTCAGGTTCTGCTCAACTAGCGAATGAAGGGCCAGGATTGGAGCCCAGGCTTTCTAAAGGCCATGCCATTTCTTCCTGCATAACACACCACCCCTGGACTCATGACTCCACGGGGGGGGCATATGGTTTTGGTGTGATGTGCCTCCCAAGCACACACACTCTGTCTCCCTGTTAGTTTGGCAGCCCTTCTCAAAAGGGAAGAATTCATGGAAAGACTGAGAAATCAAGAACAACTTTCTGCTTCTTGCAGTGACCTTCTTTGGAACATAGAACATTCCTCTGTTGGAGGTCTAAGCTCTTGTTTTGAAAACATGACTGAAAAGGAAAATTAAAACAGTCACTTATTGTTCACTCCTTTAAGGGCTCTTGCTTTCTATTTCATACATTTCTGTGAAAGTAAGCACCCAAGTCTGTGCTTTCTTCCCACTTTTCTTCTTCCTTTCTTTCCTTTTTTTTTCTTTTCAAAGTCTAAATGGAGTGAACCAAATATGACTCAATTCCCAGTTGAGCTCTTTCAAGCTGACTGACCCTTGACTTTCCTTGTCAGATAACATCCCAAGGTCCACTTTTGCTATCATCTGACCTAGTCTCTGAACTGAGACTAATATGACTTCTGGAAATACCACTCACCTCTTTACTCCACCTACTGATACTGAATCCCAGTAGGGTAGTCAGAGCCCTGATACTGCTTCAAGGGAAGTATTTTTAAAAACTTATTTTTTAGGCTTATATTATTCTTTTTAATGACTTTATTGAGACACAATTTATGTACAATGAACCACATCCATTTGAAGTGTATAGCTTAATGGCTTTTGACAGATATACACACTTGTGAGACACTACTACCATCCACATACAGAACATTTCCACCTCTCCTCACAGTCTGCCTGTGCCCTTTCGTAGTTCATTCCATCCTCCATTCCTGGCTGTGGGAATCCCCTGATCTGCTTTCAGTCACGATAGATTAGTGGCATTTCAAGAAGAACATTTTTACATTTCTTAAAACAGTCTTAGGAGTTTGCTTAACTGCAAAAACTGCTAAGAAAACTAGATTCTACTAACTGCACTATCAGCAGATTTCAAACACTGCAGTCTGTACATTCAAAATTAGCCTTCTTCTCTATTGGAAAGAATTGTCTTTCATTTTAAAAACATCTGTAAAAAATAGTTTTGATACCTGCATATCTTTGATCATTTTTTTCTTCTTTAACAGGTGGTGCTTTGTATATCAGTTGATGTGTCTCAAGATTATAACCAAGTAGAGAATGTTATAAAACAAGTAAGAGGTTGGGCTAATTAAAATTAATGTGCTTGCTGTTTGATTGGTTCTTACTATTTTGCTGTGTGACTCGAAATAGGTAAATATTTCCTATAAATTTAGCAGTTTTGTAGATGCTATGTATTAGCATGGATTTGTTGCTAAGTGGCTTCTCTCTTTCTCAATACCTCCTCTGATACGTTTTTCTAGGCACAGGAGAAACTGGGTCCAGTGGACATGCTTGTAAACTGTGCAGGATTATCATTATCAGGAAAATTTGAAGATCTGGAAGTTAGTACTTTTGAAGTAAGTAAAAATGTTTGCTCATTGGGATAGCCCATATACTAAAAGTAGAACAAGCCATAGGTAAAGGCTAAAAGAATGAAATAGGTGAGTGCATTCAGATCTTCATGGACGCTTGAGAAGACTAGAGGAAGGCCGAACACGGTTTGGTTTCCAGTGCCATGACCATAAAAACCTTAAGGGTTTAGACAGGTCTCTGAACTTTGATTTTCTCAAATGTAAAATAGTAATGAAACTTCTAATCTGACACAGTTTACTACAGTGATTCACTGAGAACACTTTGTAAGCATTAAGAAATGTTGGGCGTTCGTGTCAAATATCAGTATTATTAACAAGAAACCAAAAAAGTTGAAGAACAGACTTGCTAGAGTTCTCAAATCAAGATAATAAGATAATGCATCCTATTTATCCTATTTATGTTAATACTTTTATACAAATTTGCCAAGGAACCTCTCTTAGCAATTTATTTCAGCACCAAAGAAATGGACATAAGATTTGAAATATTTTTAAAGTGCAAAACATGTTTTAGATGGCAGTGCATCATTGTCTTTTTCTTAGTGTTTCTCTTGAGCATCATAACAGTGGATTTTGAATATTTGAATGTCAAATTACATTCACTTTTATAGAAAAAGAGACTACTAGACCAGTTCTGTAGATTTCTTTCTTGCTTCTGGTAGGCTGTGGGAAAGCACCAGAAGCTCTGTGTTTCACTTAAGGTAAGACAGCAGAGTTGAGAGGTAGATACAAGCAGAGGGGTAGAACGTGAGTGTCTTTAGCCGCCTTTGTCAACTGGGCATAGAAGATAGCTGCATAGACTTGTATGCCTTTATCTGTAAGGAATGAAAGGGGGATTTTTGAAGAGTCTGTCAACAGCTGTGTAAAGAATCAATTAGGGAAGATAGTTGTTGTAGTCTGGGCATGAAATGATCAAACAAAAGACTTGGGAGGTAGCCAGAAAAAAGAGGTGTAGGTGTAAGAGTGTGTGTCTGCACACATGTGTGGGCATGTTTGTGTGTAAGATGATATGGAGGGAAGATTGGCAGACTCACTTGTGTGAACATGTAAGGGCAGAGAGTGAATTGAATAATAAATACTTGCGTGGTTGTAATAAATAAATGCATAGTTGTAAGGCTAGGATCTCGGCAAGCAAGACATGTCTGTCAGAGGCAGCGGGAGTGACTATTATGTACATTTGTGTGTCAGATGGAAGCACCAAGATAATCAAGTGAAAGTGTTCTGTGGAGGCGTATGATAGTGAACAAAAATGGAAGAAACAGAGTGTATGATAACAGGTGAGTGAGTGTGGGTATCAATGACAAGGAGAATATGTGAAGCAGGTGAAATGAGGAAAGACAAAAAAAGTGTGTAGAATGATATGAAGCATGTTGAAATATTTTAAAATACACAATTTGAATCTTTTTAAAAACCTACTTTTCTCTCAACCCATTAATACTGCCATTTCTTTCCTCTTTTAAAAATAAGAACTAGCTTCTTCCTTTTCCGTGACCACCAGCGTCTCTTCCACACCTGTACCTACCCACATAGACTGTTTGTTGCTCTATTTTCCAGAAGCATGATACTGTTGGAAAAAATGGGCTTTGGCATCAGACTAAACTGGTTTCAGATCTTGCCTTTGATGGTTTTAAGTCCTACCACTTGCTAGCTGTGTGCTCTCAGGCAAGGCACTCTGTTTTCTTCTGGCCTCAGCTTTCTCCCACCCCCCAGCTTCCATCTCTGTAGCTCCCGGAGCTCTGAGGATTAAGTACTGCAATGTCTGCATGATGCTTGGTCCATAATAGTTGTTTCATAATGCTCATTTCCTTCCCCTTTTATTCATTCAATCCACAAATACTCAAGAGAACATCTAGGGCATCAAGCATTGTTCTGGGGTCTGGGGATGCAGTGGTGAGCAAGAAAATAAAGTGTTGGCCCAAGTAAGGCTGGACAGACTATGCACAAACAAGCAAATAAGCAGCAGCGTTTTGGAGAGTAGGTGCTGAGGGACAGGAACAGAGAGCTCCGATAGAGAGGAAAAGGCACAGAGGGGGCCTCTGAAGGAGCATGGAAGGGGACTTGACTCTGATGCCTGAGACCCGAAGAATGAGTGTGAAAAGAGAGAAGGGAAGAGCTTCGGAGGGGGCAGAGGCAGCCACTCCATGGGACAATGCTGGGTGAGTTCAAGGATCAACTAGCAGCCTCGTGTGTCTGGAGCTTCTGAGTGAGGGGCAGTGTGGGGGAGGGGTCTGCTGGGGTCCTGAAGGCCTACAGGAGGACTTTGGATCTTAGTCCAAAACTCTGGAGGGTTTTAAGCTAGGCTAGGAAGCAATGTGATCTGCATTCAGGTTTTTAGAGGATCTTTCTGCCCGCTGTGTCGGGGAGAGGAGTAGGGGCTGTCGGAGTAGTTAAGCCAGGTGGTGATCTTGGGAGTGGATGGGGGTGTAGTCGTGTGTAGACACTGGTGTGCGGAGTTGCAGGGGTCATCCCGTCACCACAGGGGAGGGACCTAAGCAGCTGAGGAGGCTGGATGCTGGGGAGCTCTTGGAAGTGGCCCCACCTACACGTGAGAACTTGCCTTCTAAAGAGAAAGGACTATTAGCCCCAAACCAGTTGCAACTAGGTCCATTGACCAGACCTCATTCCAGGAGTTGATGGCCATGCGCCCCATGGCCTCTCTGTTCATGCCCCCACCTCCTCCTGTGCTCCCCCTGTCACCTTCACTGAGCAGCTTCTCTTTCCCTTAATGGAGGCTGGAGACCACCATACTCTGGGGAGTGTCATCTTCTAGGGCCATTTTTGGTGCCTCTCTTCTCTCTCCCTTCAGTCTCAGTCATTTGCCGTGTTCTGGATAAGTCAGTAATGGCTCCTGTAAGAAGATGCACTACTACAGATTGAGCATCTCTATTCAGAAAATCTAAAATCTGAAGTGCTGCCAAATCTGATACTTTTTGAGGACAGATATAACAGTCAAAGGAAATGCTCATGGGAGTATTTCAGATTTCGGATATTTGAGTAAGGGATGCTAAACCGGTATTATGCAGATATTCCAAAATATGGAAAATCTGAAATCCAAAGTACTTCTGGTTCCAAGCATTTTGGAGAAGGGATACTCCTTCTGTACCACATGTGATGCATTTTCTGAAGATAGGAATCACGTTTATTTAAAATGAATTCTATCCCGATTATATATTTGCTTTTTAGTTTTTAGTTCTTAGTTTTATTGAAGTTTACATGCACATAAGATGCCTGCACACAATACTTTGCATGTGTTGTCACAACTCATTGCTGGGAGAATTAAGTACTTCCTGTGTGACTCCGCTGGGAGAGAACTGTCGGCAACTTGCAGCTGGTTTCTTCTGGACTTTTCCCCATGTATCTCTTTTCTTTGCTGATTTTGCTTTGTATCCTTTTTCCATAATAAATCTTAATCATGAGTACAACCACGTGCTAAGAACTTAGAAATTCTAGTGAGTCATGTGCCTGGGTGTGGTCTTGGGGAACCCCAACATATTTCTCTTAATTTTCGTGTTTAATGGTTTTCTTTATGGTTTCTTGGTGCTGTCTTCTCTCATCTATCTGTGGCTATTTAGGATAATTTTTTTTTTGTCTTTTCAGTGTGTCTGCTTTGTACATGTGTTTATTTCATCTAAGAGGCCAGTGCCTCTGTCTTTCATGTCAGAGTCTTTGCTTGGACGTCTGGTGGCCCTTGACTATGTTTTCATATTTAAGAACAGTGTACCACTGAGCTAATGGAGAATTCCTTGCCTGTGGATAGAGGTGTTTAATTATGGGCCCTTCTGAAGGGTGATTATCTGGGTCATATCTCTGGGGGAAGTTTCAATGTCAGATTTGTAGACCTTTCTCTGAGGTTGACCAGAAGCCCTGAGAAGAGTCTTCCAGTCTTCTGCCTGGGAAAGACATGCCTGCTTACGGTGTTATGAAAGTGGATTTGGGGAAGAGAGTTGGTGTGTCAGTATGCAGCATCCAGAAGGTTTTCACTTAAGTCTCTGCCTTTATCTGGTTTAACTCTCTCTAGAAACTGAACCTCGCCTGCCAGGCTGAAAGAGGAGCACAGGTCTACTCTGTGGAGAGGGAAAGGACATCTAGGATCTAGGATGCTACTGTCTTTTATTTTTCTTTTTTTGCTCATTAACCTACATCATTTTTTTTAAAAAATTGAGGTGAAATTTGTGTAACATAAAATTAAACCTTTTAAAATGAACAATTCACAGGCATTTAGCAAATTCATAGTGTTGTGCAATCACCACCTCTGTCTAGGTGCAAAACATTTTCATCACCCCAAAGGGCAACCCTGTACCTGGTAAGCAGTTGTTCCCCATTCCCCCCACATCCCCCACCCTCTGATACCACCGGTCTGTGGTCTGGTCTCCCTGGATATTTTGTATAAATGGAATCATGTGATACGTGCTCTTTTGTATATGGCTTCTTTCACCTTGCATAGGGTTTTTGAGGTTCATTCTAAGTTGTAGCATGTATCAGCGCTTCGATCTTCTTTATAGGGTGATAATATTCCATTGTATGGATAAAGTACATTTTGTTTATTCATTCATTATAGATGTACATTTGACTTTTTTTTTAAACATATTCTTAGTCCATATTCCTGCCTTTCTGCTCACCTTCCCCTTCCCCTTGGCCCTGAGATTCGTGGTTCAGCTCCAGTCTTTTGAAGCTTTGTGGTATAATTCTGCTTTTTAGTCCTCCCCGCCACCCTGCTTAGTATTCAGTTTTCTTTGGCCTGCTAAGTTAGTTATCTCTCCTCATTCTATTCTTCAGCTTCGGAACGGTTTTTATTATTTTTATTCCTATTTTCTTTGTTCTTGTGGGTTCTTGCCTTTAAAAAAATCTCAGATTTTAATGGGGTCTCTAAAAGGAGCTGAGGTAAACACATGGGCTCAAGTGTGCCATCCTTTTTCAGATACTTTTTTTTAGAACATTTTAATTATCAAAGTAATATAATAACATTGGAACACATTTTGGGGAAACAAAAGCCAATTCTATATCCTAACACAGTTACATACAAATTACTATGTTTCCTTGGTTTTGCACCTGAGCATGTGAACTTGTAATATTTAAAATAGTTACAGTCACAGTGTAAATACCATCTGCTTTCTGCTTTTTAAAAAACTTATAGTGTAAATATTTTGTCCTGTCACTCACAGTGTTTCTAGTCGTCATTTTTATCTTTTATTTATTTTTGAGAGACAGGGTCTTACAGTGTTGCCCAGGCTGGATCTGGTCATTATTTTTAAGAGTTAGGCAGTATTCTCTTGAGTTAATAAATTATAATTGACTTAACGTTTCCCGATTGAAGTTTATATGAATACATATTAACTTATTTACATATTCAGTTTTATATGAAGATCTAATATTTTTATGAGTATTTAAATATTTGCAACATTTTAATGCAAGTGACATAGAAACATTTTATTGCAAGTATTCTTAGATTTTCAAGTTAAATGTAAGGTTTTTAAGAGCTTTCAGGATAAGAGGAAAACATCCTATTGGTCCCTCTGTAAACTCTTAACCACCATAATGTAAGAGCCTACGTTTCTTGAGTGCATACTGTGAGCCAGGGCTGTGCCAGCACTTAACTTGTGTCTTCTCTTTTAATCCTTGTAACAGCCCTGTGAGGTCTGTTCCCATATTAACCTCATTTCCAGCTCAGAAAATGAGTAGATGACTGACTTTCTTCTTCATCATCAAATAGGCAAGAAATGGTAGAGCCAAAGCTTGAAACTCAAATCTGTACTTTTACCACTGTCTTACTTTTCGTGGCCTTTTTTTTTAAGTTTAGAACTAAGAAGACTAGAAATAGTCAGAAGCTCTTTCTTAACACGGTCTTTCAAAAAGTATTACCTGCAATATACAGTGTACTTTTTGTAAGGAATAAACGAATTTTGAACAGTTTTCAGTGAAGACATAACTGGTATCATTGTGAGAATGCAAAGCTAGATTGAAATAGGCTTCAAATGGTAGGTCACGAGGTTTCAAATGATTGACTTTAAATAATGTCTCATTTACACCCTCATTTAATCATCCATTCATTCAACAAATCTGTTGAGCTTCCATTGAGAAACTTAAATCCGGAAAGCAAACACAATTCCCAAAGAGGCAGCCTTAAGGCTTTTGACCTTATTCACTCCTCATGTGTCCTCTTTGTTCCCCACAGAAATTAATGAGCATCAATTACCTGGGCAGCGTGTACCCCAGCCGAGCAGTGATTACCACCATGAAGGAGCGCCGGGTGGGCCGAATCGTGTTTGTGTCCTCCCAGGCAGGACAGTTGGGATTGTTTGGTTTCACTGCCTACTCTTCATCCAAGTTTGCCATCAGGGGATTGGCTGAAGCTTTGCAGATGGAGGTAAAAATTGTCTTCCTTTCTGTGTTTATTCCTCTCAGCTCAACGATGCACACTTTGTAGCTTCTTTGCTTATATTATTATATTAAGTTTGAAACTTGCAGATTTGACAATAGTGAAAGAGATTTGACTCAACTCTAAGTTTGGCAGTTAACATTTTTTCATTACATGAAGATTACATTTATGACAGATACAATGGTTATGGGATTTTGATACACAAAGTGCTAGTGATATCTTCAGTATTATTGGTCTAATAATATGTGAGTGTGGGTAAGGTTAACCATATATTCTATAGAGATTGTTTTTTAAACAAAAAGATCTGTCCTTATGAATGAATAATAAAATTAGTATACATGTGAAGGAAGAGCTTGAATCAGCTATTAGCCAAACCTTAGCTTTTAGACAAATCCATGTAACTTGGTCTCAGTTTCCTCATTGGTGGAATGTGAGAGTTGGAATAAAAAAAAATCATTTGACTCTCTTTCTACTTATATATTCTTTCATATTTTAAAAAAATGTTGAGGAGAGTGAATGCTTTTTTATTTTCACAGTTAATGGAACATTTTATGGAAGAAGGGCAAAGTTAGCATTAGCATCAAAATAAGTATTTGTCATGATGTGTGCAACCTTACACTTTAGCTGGGTGCAGTAGACTTCATGTTGTCACATGAGGATGTTTAGAGAGCATCACATATCTCTCCAAATCACTTACTGAAAAAGATAAGGTACATTTCTTTCTACTGCTCTGTACATTTGTCCCCCCATCAATGGTGGATATGTTCCAAGACCCCCAATGGATGCCCAAAACTGTAGATAGTACTGAACTTTATATGCACTATGTTTTTTCCTATATATACACATGCCTATGATTAAGTTTAATTTATAAATTAGACACAATAAGATATTAACAACCTAGCTAATAATAAAATAGAACAAGTATAATGATATACTGTAATACAAGTTCAGTGAATGTGGCCTGTCTCTCTCTCTCTCAAAGTATCTTATTGTACTGTACTTGCCTAATTTTGAAACTTGCTTGACCATAAGTAGCTGAAACCATAGAAAGTGAAACTGGATAAGGAAATAAAAATAAAATACTATATCATGATGTTAACTGCCCAGAAGAGAATTCATTGTAGCCAACCCTCTTGTAGCAAGAGCATGCTTTTGAGAATCCTGGTTAATGATTTAGATCAGGGGTTGGCAAAACATTTTCAATAAAGGGCTAAGTAGTAAGTATGTTGTCTAAAAGTTGCCTGGCTCAGCTACTCAACTAGCCATAGTAGACAGTACATGAATGAACAAGTGTCAGTGTGTTCAAATAAAACTTTATTTATAAAAACAGGCAGAGGGCCAGATTTTGCAACCCCTGTTTAGAAGATCCCCAGAAGAGACCTTGATAGTGTGTGATGGAGAGCCACACTGCCTAGGTATGGGATGAGCGTTGCAGTGTAGATGAGTTGTTGGGTCCGTGACTGAGCCCTGATACATCACTTAGGGACTGATAAGACTGTACTGTTCTCATACTAGAGGAACCAGCTGCATATTTTATTGTTATTGACTGGGTTAATACTCTTAATCAGTAATAGATTATTACAATATGCTTAGCCAATAGGGCATACATGGATTTGAAATTTCAAGCGAGAATGCTGGTATCTCTTTTTCAGTTTTTACTTGAAAAGCCCCTTTTGTGTGGGAATACCATTTTTTAAAAACCACAGGGTTTTTTTTTTTAATGGCTACATAATATTCCATTGTGTATAGGTACCACATTTTTTTAATCCAGTCCAGCTTCAATGGGCAACAAGGTTGGTACCGTGTTTTGCTATTGTGAATAGAGCTGCAACAAACATACGTGTGCAGGTATCTTTTTGGTGGAATGATTTGAGTTCCTCCGGGTATATTCCCAATGGGTCATATGGAAGGTCAATTTCTAGTTCTTTCAGGAATTGCCACACTGTCTTCCAAAGGGTACCTGCATGATCAATGTTTATATACCTAACCCTGAAATGTACCCCACATCTTTATAATAAAAATTTTTAAAAAACAGTTTGTGAAATATGTGAGGTAGATGTTGTGCTACTACCTCATAGATAAGATAAACTGATGAATTCAATGAGTTGCTCAAAGTCACATAGTTACTTAGTGACAGATATAGTAAACAGGCCCAAGCCCTTGACTACCTTCTGTCATTCCACAACAGATGAGGTGTCTGGAATTCAGGCCAGAGATTGCTTGATTCATCTGGGTAGCTGCCTCAGCCCTTTACTTTCATCTTAGAACATGTAGGTGAAAGGCTGTTTTGGAGCTGTTTTGTGCATTAGAGCTTTTTGCAGAACTGTGTCGGGATTCACTAATTTGGGGCAAAATGTATCACTGAGTGGCCTGGTTTCACTTCAGGTAGAACAGAGATGCTAATAGAGAAGAGGAAGGAGAAGGTGAGTCGCTAATACTGACAGGGTTCCTTCAGCTGCTGGTGGCTGGCCCTGACACTCAAGTCTGTTTGACTTCTGTCCATATTTGGACTACATTAAAAATGTCAAAAAAGCCGGACTCGGTGGCTCAGCCTGTAATCCCGCTCCTTGGGAGGCTGAGGTGAGTGGATTGCCTGAGACCGCGGGTTCGAGACCCGCCTGGGCAACTTGGTGAGACCTCATCTCTACAATAAATAAATTTAAAAAATTAGCCGGGTGTGGTAGCGCACGCCTGTAGTTCCAGCTACTTGGAAGGCTGAGGCGGAAGGATTGCCGGAGCCCAGCAGGTCAAGGCTGCGGTGGCCGGGAGCGGCCACTGCACTCCAGTCTGGGCAACAGAGTGAGACTCCAACTCAGAAAAAAAAAAAGTCAAAAAATAAAATAAAATGAACCTATACCACGAAAAATAGATTTTGGGGAAAATAAATGCAGTCATCAAAATCCAGTTTGTTTGTGGTAGAACTTGCATCAAACTAATTATTTTTCCTTACCAACTTAGAGTAGTGTTTAATGAAACCAAGATAATTTGGTCAAGGTGAGTGTGTTTTCTGTGAGGGGAATCATATGTAATTGCTCAAACTTGAAACACTTCTGACAGTCCTTTTTGGTTTAATTAACTTTGAAGTCTTCCTGTCTATTGCCCCCTGCCCCCAAACTAAGGTAGAATCCTGGCAGTGTTGTAGGGTATAATGAGTAACTTTGAAAGAATGCTTTATTGGAATTTTGGGGGTCTTTTTTCTTATTCAGTCTTTTATGAACAAGTATATTATTTACAGATTTGAAAAGTTAAACTTTTTGGAAAGCAGATTTCTGAGGTGGGTTATAGCCAAAAATGTGGTAATAGAGATCAAGCAAAAGAAAGAAAAAAAATAGGTGTTCCCCTTTATGCTTGTCTTATCCCTATCATGCCCCTCCCCTTTCTCTCATCTCTTCCCAGTATGGTCTGAAAGTAAGCTAAAGCTTAAATTCTGGAGTTTCATGTAAACAGCTGGAATCTTCTCTCCAGCCCTCATGTCTTTGTTTTGATGGAATGAGAAACAGCACATCCCAGGTAGATTGTTTTGATAATTACAGTTCTTGAGCAAATGGCCAGTCGTTTTTCTGTTTGAGGTTGAGGCCAGGCAGAAGGGAAAAAGTGATAGTAGGATGGAAGTGGGGTGGGAAGGGGGAACAGAAAGTGGTCAGGCAGTAGGGATGGGGAGAAGCACGCAATGGCTGGGGTAACGGGATAATCAGGTAGTGAAAACCTGGCCTATCCACTGTTGGAAAAAGTAGTGATCTCAAGGAGTCAGCACTGTCTTACCAAGAACAAGTAAAGCCAAACTGCTCTCATTTCCTTGACAGGGCTCTGCGATCAGAGATAAAATGAAGGTGTAGATATAGTTTAGTGTGTTCAGATTTTTAGCAAATTGTTTGACCAAAAGTTTCAGGAGACTAGAATCTTCACTCAGGCAGAGATTATGTCTCTTATGCTCACATCCATATGCTTTGTTCTTAGAATGAATAGACAAAAGAGTGCAGAAATAGACTAGCCACTCTGGTATCCAACCAGAGACGGGGAGACTCATTTGACTCAATGGTCGTAGTGAGGATACCAGCCCAGGAAGGGACTGGACTCATTGCCTCTAACCCCAGCGATCTATGGGAAAGCCATTCTGAAAAATGGTTTTAACCTCTGGCAATTCAGCCATAACCTTGAGTTTGAGAAACACTGCCTTGAAATCCTGCCTCACATTCGCTTAGGAGCCACTATCCTCACTTACTGCAGGGGAGATTGCAGAGGGGCGCTGTCTGAGCAGCCAGTGTCAGCTTTTGTATGAGCCGTCTAATGACCACTCACTGGCTTTTTTCTATGTGCAGTAGAGGGCAAGGCTGTGGGAGAAAAGCTTTTTACAAAGTCACTACCTCAAAAACAAGTGGAAGCAAAGTTGCTTGCTCATCAGCCTCACTGCTTGGCCTGGTCCAGAACTATGTGTGAGCATAGCTGGGCCGTGAAGCTGCCTGCCCTGTCGGTGCTGAGTGGATGAGCTAGTTCATGCCCTAGATGTGCTGGAACGGAACCAACAAAGACATCTCCCTTTTGCTATTGCGCTTTCTGGGTTGGCTGGCCGGGCCCTTTTGCTCACAAGCTTCTACATGCTTCTCCCAACCCCTGCAGCTCTCCCCACAGGCTTCACAACTGTGCTTCATGAAGGAACCACGGAGAGGAAGGGATACATGATAAAATGGGACCTTGCACACTCTTGAAGGCCTTTACACTCTAGGCAGTGGTATTGTTGACTTTCAGCCTGGGATGTTCTTCTGAAGATGTGCCATGGCTGAGCTGCACTTCCAGCTGCCTTTCCACTTCCGGATTCTCTAGGTGTCGTCATGGGAACTAAAATGTGAGCCAACAGCAAATAAAAGTCATGGCAAGAGATTTTTTTAAATTTTATTTTAAAGATGTGGGGTACAATTCAGGATTAGGTGTACAAGTGGTCATCATACAGGTAAAGTTTGGGTCTCCCATTGGTTCCCACTTCGCCTGGTTTGAGATCAGGTATCTTTATTGATGTTATGTACCCCTCCCCCCCAGCAGTTTCCGGCTTCTGCCAATCTCTTTCTTATAGCATTATGGTAAAAGTTCAGGGTCCACTTATGAGTGAGAACATGTGGTACTCAGTTCTTTGTTTCTGTGGTAGATCACTGAGTATTATAGACTGTAAATCCATCCAAGTTGCTGCAAAGTCTGAGATTTTGATAATGTGAACTGTTGCCCTTTGAGTTGCTTATTAGCAGGGCAAGGTAAGAGTTTGCAGCAGGACTAGAGCTGAGCAGTGTCTGTGGAAAGGGTGTGTCTTGGGGGTGTGTTTATGAGCTGGGGAGT
>CAUYQG010191528.1:0-21041 GCA_963574415.1 Tarsius wallacei
CCTGTAATTCCGGCTACTCGGAAGGCTGAGGCGGAAGGATCGCCGGAGCCCAGAAGGTCGAGGCTGCGGTGGCCGGGAGCGGCCACTGCACTCCAGTCTGGGCGACAGAGTGAGACTCCAACTCAAAAAAAAAAAAAAAAAAGAATGATTTATTTGGAAGATATGACTCAGTACATCATTTTGTGTATGTATGTATGTATGTATGTATGTATGTATTTATGTATTTATTTATAGAGATGAGGCCTTGCTACATTGCCTAGGCTGGTCTTGAACTCTGAGGCTCAAGTGATCTTCCAGCCTCGGCTTCCCAAAGTGCAGGGATTATAGGCATGAGGCACCATGCCCAACTGATTCAGTACATTATAACTGAGGGATGTGTAAGCATACCTTGCAGACATTGTGGATTCAGTTCCTGATTACTGCGACATGAGCTTTTTAACTTTCCCAGTACATATGTAAGTTTTATTTATACTGTATTGTAGTCTGTTAAGTGTGCAATAGCATTATGTCTAAAAAAAAGTGTACATACCTTAATTAACAAATACTTTTTTGCTAAAAAATGCTAACAATCGTTGGAGCCTTTAGCAAGTTGTGATCTTTTTGCTGGTGGAGGGTCTTATCTCAATGTTGATGACTGCTAAGTGATCAGGGTGGTGTTGCTGAAGATTGGGGTGGCTATGACAATTTCTTAAAAAAAGACAGCAGTGAAGTTTGCCACATTGATTGACTCTGCCTTTCACAAAAGATTTCTCTGTAGCATGCTGTGCTGTTTGATAGCATTTTCCCCACAATAGAGCCTCTCTCAAAATTGGAGTCAATCCTCTTAAACCCTGATGTGGCTTTTTCAATTAAGTTTATATAATATTCAGTAATGGTCACAGCATCTTCATCAGGAGTAGGACTCCATCTCAAGAAACTACGTTTGTTGTTCATCCATAAGAGCAACTCCTTATCCTTTAAAGTTTGATCATGAGATTGCAGCAATTCAGTCACATCTTTAGGCTCCACTTCTTTTTTTTTTTTTTTTCTTGAGTTGGAGTCTCACTCTGTCGCCCAGACTGGAGTGCAGTGGCCGCTCCTGGCCACTGCAGCCTCGACCTGCTGGGCTCCGGTGATCCTTCTGCCTCAGCCTTCCAAGTAGCTGGAACTACAGGCACGCGCTACCACGCCCGGCTAATTTTTTTGATTTATTGTAGAGATGAGGTCTCGCCAAGTTGCCCAGGCGGGTCTCAAACCTGCGGGCTCAGGCCATCCACTCACCTCAGCCTCCCAAGGCGTGGAATTACAGGCTGAGCCACCGAGCCCAGCTAGGCTCCACTTCTAATTCTGGTTCTTTTGCTCTTTCTTCTGTATCTGCAGTTCCTTCCTCCCCTGAGGTCTTGAATCCCTCAAAGTCACCCATGAGAGTATTTTGACCTCACTCCATGCATCAGGAATGTTCTTTTTTTAAAAAAAATGTAAACTTTTTTCTACCTCAAGTGTTCAGCAGAAACACATGTTCTTAATGACATATAGAGTGATGACTCCTTTTCAGAAGGTTTTCTGTTTACTTTGTCCGGATTCATCAGAGGAATCACTATCTATGGCAGCTGTAGCCTTACAAATTCTTTTAAGAGTAAGACCTGAAAGTTGAAATTACTCCTTGAGCCATGGGCTTTAGAATGGATGTTGTGTTAGCAGGCATGGAGACAACATTCACCTCCTTGTATATGTCTATCAAAGCTCTTGGGTGATGAGGTGCGTTGTCAGTGAGCAGTAAGATTTTGAAAGGGCTCTTTTTTACTGAGCAGCTGATCTCAACAAGGGGCTTAAATTTTTCAGTAAACCATGTTATAAACAGATGTGCTGTTTTCCAGGCTTTGTTCCATTTATAGAGCATGGGCAGAGTAGATTTAGTATAATTCTTAAGGGTCCTAGAATTTTTGGAATAGCAAATGAGCATTGGCTTCAACTTAAAGTCACCAGCTGCATTAACCACTAACATAAAAGAGTTAGTCTGTCCTTTGAAGCTTTGAAGCCAGACATTGACTTCTCTTCTCTAGCTATGAAAGTTCCAGATTGCAGTTTCTTTCAGTAGCATCAAAGATCACTGATCACCATAACAGATATAATAATGAAAAAGTGTGAATCATTGAGAGAATTACCAAGATGTGACTCAGAGACATGAAGTGAATGCATGCTGTTGGAAAAATGGTGCTGATGCAGGGTTGCCACAAACCTTTAATTTGAAGAAAAAAATTACATATATATATATATGTATGCGCTTGTGTATCTAGGGGGAAGGGAGGAGAGAGAGGGATGGGCAAGCGGGACTAGTTCTGTAAAGAGGAATGGGAGGTGAAATAAGTAACTGCTGTGGAGTTAGAGTAAGAGGGTCTCAACTTCAAGCCTGAGGGATTTGAGATTCATCAGGGCAGAGTAAGTTTCTAGGACTGTGATGGATGTTATGGTAGCCCCCAACCACATGTAGTATGTAATGTTAAATTAAGTTTTAAAAATCTAAATTAAGTAAACAATACAGTTCCTATGTTGCACTAGCTGTGTTTTAAATGCTTGATTGTCACATGGTGGCTACCTTATTGGACAGTGCAGGTTTGGGATATTTCCATCATTGCAGAAAATTCTGTTGGACAGCACTGTTCCAGGTTACCAGCTTTCTAGCCTTGTGTGGTCTATCAGATTGCTTGGGTTCTTTAAGGAATACTCAAGAGTTTCTTTCTGACCAATTTCCACAACGCTGGAATGAAAGCCATAGATCTGGAGAATAGAGAATTAAGATTCATCCACCAAGATGCGAGAATGTATGAGATTGCCCCGACAGAGGAGCACTCCAATGTAAGAAGAGCTGGAGGAGTAGAGAGAAAGGAAGAAAAGACAGCTTGGATAAAGTCAGCATCTGATTATTCTCTTGCAAACATTTATAATATGCTTGATGTATGCCAAGTATTGTATTAGGTGCTAGAGATCTATTGATGAGAAAAAATGGGCATGACTTCTGCTGTCATAGAATTTCCAGTTTAATGGAGTTTCACTGGGGGAACTGGATTGAAGTTTCAGGATCATTCATCCTTCTGTAATCACCATATTCTAAAACGCTCCGTTCCTAGAAGTTGGAACTGGAGGCTGAAATGGTTGCCAAGATATTGTTTAAGGTTAGTTGCATAAACATTGTGCAGTCACTGCTTCAGTTTCTCAGGGAGTAGCAAATAGAAACATCCTAACTTGGGAACTTTGGGGGAATAAGGTGTGTGAGTATGTTTGTGGAGGGCAGATGGATAGTTCCTATTATCCTGCATCAGCCACCCTGCTCTTGACTGCCCTTTGGATTCCCTCCATCCTGGCTCTTCAGATGTGCTGTGTTCTGGCTTCTCCTTCTATCAGCATGAGTAGTCAGTCACCACATGACTTATTTCCCAGTGCCTAGTGAAGACATACTTCACTTCTCATTCCTTACCCGTTCATCGGTTTCCAGCAAGTGCAGACAGATGCCCCTCAGAACACAGAGCATTCAAAAGTGGGACTTGCCTGTAGCACCAACATCATTTGAGGCTCCAGGTGTAGGATTTTAGCTTTACAGCTGACTCTTCAGTCTCTTGTATTAGCTTCTTCACGGAGACTTGCTGAACTGCCTTTTTGACCTCTCTGGCCTACATTATGTTAACAGCCTTCTGACTAATCTCTGCCTCTAAATTTCTCCACTCTAAACTGCCTACACACAGCTGTTGGCAAAGTTTTCTTTTAATTCTATTGTTTCATCTCACTGTGAAGCTCAAAACCTGGCAGTTGTCTCCTATTGATTATGTTAAATCTACACTTTTTAGCCTAGTGTTCCTTTAACAACTCTTCTTTTTTTGTGACTCATTGAGGTGCTGCCTCTGGTTCAGCCAACTAAATCTGCTTTTTACCCTTGCCCCATGACTTGCTGAAATCTGTGCTGTCACTTGTGCTTTTTAAAATGGTATGCCCCCTCCCACTCCTTTTTTTCCTTATCGGCCCTCTTTGCTCCCAGCCTTCTCTAGGATGGTTTCTGGAAACCCGTCCTAATACAGGACTCAGCAAACATATACTCACACTCATCCAATTCGTTTGAATTTATACCTCCTCAGCTCTCATTTCCTCACTCTGCCTTGCATTGTCTTGTCTTTGTAGATGGTAATGAAACTTTGATTTTTAAAAATCAGGTTTCATTTTTCTTTATGGACACCAAACTTGTACAGAGGGCATAATGCTGCCTTGACTGTTGGTGGCATTTCCGGGAGAGGAGTGTTAGAGGCCTGAGCATTGATAAGGTTCTAGAGTCTAGGGAGGCGTCCCAAAGAGCTAGTCCCATCCCTGCCCATAGTTCCCTTTACCACCTCCCTGGGTGATCTTGTCCTCTTTCTTTTTCTCAGTTTCTATGACATGTTGATGCTTTTCAGATATGTACATTTAGTCCTTTTCTTTCCTACATTTCATACCCATATATCCCAGCTTGACTCTTGGATCGTCCACAGGCAACTCTAACATGAAATGCATGCATTTCAACATGAAATTGGTCCTTCTCTACCTTCATCTTTACACCCAAATTATGTCTCCTTATGTTTTTTTCTCTTTTTTTTGAGTTGGAATCTCACTCTGTTGCCCAGGCTGGAGTGCAGTGGCACGCTCATGGCCACCACAGCCTACACTTGCTGGGCTCCGGCTATCCTTCCACCTCAGCCTTCCAGGTAACTGGAACTACAGGCATATGCTACCACGCCTGGCTTATTTTTTTATTTATTGTAGAGACAAAGTCTCACCAAGTTGCCCAAGCTGGTCTTGAACCCCTGAGCTCAGGCAGTCCTCCCGTCTCAGCCTCCCAAAGTGCTGGGATTACAGGCTTGAGCCACTGTGCCTGACCTGGTCCTTCTTTACCTTCTTCTTTATACCCAAATTATGTCTCCTTATGTATTATTTTTCATTTTGGTTATTGGGCATCTTCCAAATTAAAAATCCTTGGCTGATGTTTCCCTTTATTCCTTTGTCATTTCCCAAATGTCATCAGTAATTAAGTGTATCTTCTAGATTTTCCCTGACTCTTTTTCTCTTCATCCCCTTTGCTTCTGCCTCTCCTCAGACCTCATCTCTCTTCTGATTTTTTTGTGTCTTTCTCTTTTGCTCATGGATCTGTTTTTCCAGCAATTCTCTTGTTTTGTGTCTCTATATGGCATAAAGGTTATTTCTCAAAAGAAACATCACACTCCACTGTTATGCAAGTTGTTTATTGCACAAAATTACCATATTCACATTTGCATATTATGACAATCTTCTGGACTAAAATGTTTTGTTCTAATATCAGTATATTATGACAATTAAGAAAGGAAACATAAAGACACCTAAGAACTGAAGAACATCTTCTTTCTGATGTTCTTAGTTCTCTGGCAGGCAAACATCTTCTCATCCTTTAAAATCCGATGTAAATATCCCTTCCTCTTGAAGCCTTTTTAAATACTCTCCTCAAGAGTCAGTCCTTTCACTGGGCTGATGCCATATTAGGTTACTCTCTTCCTGTAGTCCTTATCATGTTATATTATAATAATTTGTATATGAATCTGTCTGCCCCACTACACTCCAGGCATTCAAGGATTGGGACAATATCCCTGTTTTATTCACCCCTTGACTCCCAGCATGCGGCCTGATGTCCAGCACATAGAGTATATCAATACAGGGGTAGTAACAAATATTTGATTACTAGCATGATTCAGGCAAGGAGGTAAATGCTTACCCACATTATCTCATTTAATCCTCACAACAGCCTCCTGAGTCCTGTCATTATCCTGGTTTATAGGTGAGCACATTGAGACTTGGGAAGTGAAGTCACCTGCCTCAAGATGAACAGCTGATAAATTACCTGTGTGGCAGTGCTGGGTGTGGCCCTGGAGAACTCATGCTCATGGATCTCTTTTTCCAGTATTCTCTCATTTTGTCTCTTATAGTGATGATGCGGGTGTGCTGGTTGGTGAGACAGGATAGCCGGCACCAGCGAATCAAACTTCCACATTTGGAAGCAGTTGTGGTTGGACGTGGCCCAGAGACCAAGATCACTGATAAGAAATGTTCTCGACAACAAGGTAACTGGTCATAGGAACGTGGAGATTACCATGTTTGGTTCTGTGAGCTAATGATAACTGAGATGCATATTTCCTGGGTGCTCTTGATGGAAAACCTGTTGTCTGCAAGAAATAAAACTCAGGAACTGAGCTCTTTTAGCCAGCTCCAGGACACCATTTATTCCTGATTCTACCCTCCCAATGGGGTAACATTCAAGGCAGGGTGGGTGAAGGCTGGGAGCAAGCAGATTCCATTCTGTTACCATGGGATGGTGGAATTGAGTCCTGCACCCTACTTTTCCTGGGGAGATTACTCAGGGACAGGAGGGCAGATAAACACTGGAGTTTACAGGTGAAATTCTGTCTGAGAAGTGATGGGCTGGTGCCAGCCTCTACACATTGCCTCACATAGAGGGCAGTATCTTTAAATGATGGCATCCAGCACTCGTCTTTTCTTGGGTTTAATGAAATGAAAGTCTTTGCCCTTAGAAAAAAGCCTTATTGTGCACCTCATTTTTTTCCTGTAAACTTTGGACATATTGACTGCTGCCTACAGTGGGACTTCCACAGCAGGGCTTCCTGTGAGTTCTGGACTTAGAGAGTTGGAGTCTGCAGCACTGATTATGTCTTTCCTACATGAGTTAATCTAAGAGGAAGAAAAAAAAACCATGCTTGAGCTGGCTAAGCCCAAGATACAGAAGCAGCCACTGCTTCTCTGTTTGTCCCCCTCCTCACAACAGCAACTGTAGGGCCATGTGTGTTGGCAGCCTATCCTCCCAGGTGAGTACTGGGGTGTCTTTTCTTTGCTCCCCATCTCAACTCCAGATACTTTGTTTATTTATCAGACCAGCAAATGTTTTTTTGAGTTGGAGTCTCACTCTCGCCCAAGCTAGAGTGCAGTGGCACGCTCACGGCCACTGCAACCTGAACCTGCTGGGCTCAGATGATCCTTCCGCCTCAGCCTTCTAAGTAGCTGGAACTACAGGCACCTGCCACCGTGCCTGGCTATTTTTTGTTTTATTGTGGAGATGAAGTCTCACCAAGTTTCTTAGGCTGGTCTCAAACCCCTGGACTAAGGTAATCCTCTCAGCTCGACCTTCCAAAGTGCTGGGATTGCAGGCTTGAGCCACTGTGCCTGGCCGAGCAATGTTTAATGTTACTATTCTCACACGTGTTCAGACTTTTCTATCCCTGCAGTCCTCTTTCTAGAACATTCTTTCTACTCCTCCCACCCAAGACCAGCTGAATTTCTGTTTTTCAGGAAGTGTCTTCTGCCTCATTCTCTTTTGAAGGCATCTGGTAGTTTTTTTTCTTTCTCAAAATAATAGTGGAAGCCTGATTTAATCCCGAGCCAAGAGCTTGTGAAGTAAATGTGTCTTCTTTCCTGGCGGGAGAGTCTGATGCTGAGTGGGTCAGGGGTTCTAGAATAGGAAAATTTGTGGGGAATTCATTGAAACTGCCTTATAGGGACATTAGCAGTAGCTGAGGAAGTATGTGCACTATTGGTCATTTTATGGATGGATTTGAAGCTTTTAGAAATTGGTGGGATTTGGGGCCCCAGCCACAAATGTAACAGGTGATTGTTAATAGGCCTCTGAGTCCTGCTGTGAGGTTTCATTGTTTTTTAGGAAAAACAGGTCCAAGTGCCCGCTTTTTTGTTTCATATGTGTTTCTTACTTTTTTCAATCTCTTTCAGTACAGTTGAAAGCAGAGTGTAACAAGGGATATGTCAAGGTAAAACAGGTATGTGTGTTTGTAACTTGGATTTCCGTTTTATACTTGACGATTTTCTTACATTGTTGACTTTAGAGTGTCTGTGCCAGCCAATGAATGCTCCTCTGTGTGGAAGTGATGGAATAATATAGGTGAACGCTAAACTTGGTGCCTAGCATATCGTAAGTGGTCAGCTTAGCAGACTGTGTTACTAATGATGCTATTGCTGTTATTAGAATTATTTTCTGATTGTTTATTCCATAGGTCGGGGTCAATCCCACCAGCATTGACTCAGTCATAATTGGGAAGGATCAAGAGGTGAAGCTGCAGCCTGGCCAAGTTCTACACATGGTGAATGAACTTTATCCATATATTGTAGAGTTTGAGGATGAGGCCAAGAGTCCTGGCTTGGAAACACACAGGAAGAGAAAGAGATCAGGCAACAATGATTCTATAGAAAGTGTTGCCGCCCAGGAAGCTAAGCTTGAAATAGGGCTGGAACCTGGGAGCAGCCTTAGCCAGTGCTCTGTGCCCCCAAAGAAGGGGAAAGATGCACCTACCAAAAAGGTGAGGCTAGTGTGATTGGTAGATGATGTGGAGATAAAATGAGATATAATGACTACTTAATTGTTTTGTACACTGTGAAGCCCAGACATCTGTGAGGGGTTGTTAACCCTGATGAAAGAGTCACTTGCTTGTTGTATAGAAATCACTTGCGTGAATGTCCCTTTATGTGCTTTTCTCTTAAATTCCTGAGGTAAGCCACTTGAAGGTGGGGCAATAAAAGCAGTGTACTTAATAGTAAACAACTAAAGTGGGTCAGTTGTTTGTATATCAAGGTTTTCATAGATCATGTAATTCACATGCTGATGTCACTGTGGAATCTTAGGCTGTAGCTGGAGTGTGAGAGGGCAAAGAGGATGAGACTCATACTCTGGCATTTCTGGCCTTTATCAAGACAGCCAGCTCCTTAATATAGGAGGATAATGGGGCAGCATATGGTCCTAAAAGGCAAAGATTGAAGCATAGGGGGTCTAGTTTAATTCTCAAAAACTAAACTTATTTCCAAGTTTGGTTGGACTTTGCTGCCACACAGTATTAACTATTGCCAAATTTATTTATTGGCATTTGCAGATAACATTGCCCTTTTTTGTTTAGGAATCATTGGGCCACTGGAGTCAAGGCCTGAAGATTTCTATGCAGGACCCCAAAATGCAGGTCAGGATAAATTTTTGGAATTTAAGTACATTTCATGTTGTAAATGACTATACTACAGAGGTCATAATTACAAATGAAATCAAAGGATATCATTCCTTCTGAATGAGATTTATTTTATTGGGCTATTCTGTGAGAACAAGAGGCTTAGGTAACAACTGGGATTCTTTGGAGAGAGAGCTAAGTTCTTCAAATGATTATCCCCTCTGCCTTGTCCCATTTAAATTTCTGGCTAACCTTAGTGTGGTCCCTTTCAAGGGAAATTTGGAGATAATATACTGTAACAGTAGTACTGTGCTGGCCTGGTATTAATAGTCAGGTGTCATCCTTGGGGGAGCCTTTGAGTTCTGTTTCATTTATATCCTGTTTGACAAGGGGCAGGTCCACATGTGTATGTGTATGAGGAGGGACCCAAACGTGAAATTTATTTATAAAAAAATTGTGTATTTATTCATACATGTTTAAACTTCAGTCACTTTCAAAGTACTCTCCATTTATTGCAATACATCTATTGAGATGCTTTTCCCACTGCTCAAAACAGTTTGTGAATTCGTCAATTTTGATGCCTTCTAGTGCTTCTGCCATTTTTCGTTTCACCTCTTCCACATCAGAAGAAGTTTCTGTTTAAGGATTTTTTTTCATCCAGGGAAAAAAAATAAAGTAGATCAGGGCAAGATTGGGTGAATAAGGAGGGTGGGGCATGGAGATCATGTCATTTTTTTTTTTTTGAGTTAGAGTCTCACTCTGTCACACAGGTTGGAGTGCGGTGGCATACTCACAGCAATCGCAGCCTCTACCTGCTAACCTCAAGTGATCCTTCTGCCTCAGCCTTCCAAGTAGCTGGAACTATAGGTGCATGCCACCATACCCAGCTTATTTTTTGATTTATTAAGGTCTTGGCAAGTTGCTGAGGCTGATCTTGAACCCCCAGGCTCAGGCAATCCTCTAGCCTCTGCTGCCCAAAGTGCTGGAATTACAAGCGTGAGCCACCATGCCTGGCTTCATGCCATTTTTGATTAAAAACTGCTGAACACTCAGTGTGGTGTGGGCAGGTGTGTTTTTATGGTGGAAGAACCAGTCACCTGTTTGCCACAACTTGGGATGTTTCTTCCGCAAATCGTGATGCAACCTTTTCAAAATTTCCAGATAAAAACTTTGTTTTGACTTTTTGATCCAGAGGAACAGATTCCAAGTGTACTACAAGGGGCCTGCCCTCTGAAAGATAATTTCAGTTTTTTTGGGTCTCCTTTTTATGCATCGAGATTTTAATCAGATTGTTGGGAACTATTTTGTACTGTGTATCTTCTCTGTATTCTGTATAGTGTGGTGGTTGAAAGCAGATTCTGGAGTCAACTTAATCTGGGTTGGAATCCTAGATTTCCCATTTAGTAACCATGTGACTTGTGCAAGACACACAACCTGTCTGATTCTCAGTGCTCTCATCTCTCAGAACTGGGATATTAAAACCATTTGCACAGGCTTATGGGAATTAAGTTACTTAATGAATATGACAGTACCTGGCACACACAAGATTTTCAGTAGGTGTCTGTTTCCTTCTTTTGTGCCCTCTGCTAGGTTTATAAAGATGAACAGGTAGTCGTGATTAAGGATAAATACCCTAAGGCTCGTCACCACTGGCTGGTGTTACCATGGGCCTCCATTTCCAGCCTGAAGGTTGTGACCAGGGAACACCTTCGACTCCTCGAACATATGCATACTGTCGGGGAAAAGGTGATTGCAGATTTTGCTGGGTCCAGCAAACTCCGCTTTCGATTGGGCTACCACGCCATTCCTAGCATGAGGTAAGCCACCTGGGTAGTGCTGGTGCCTCCTGGTTCTGTCCAGGTGGGCAGATAGATTCAGCCTGGGCTTGAGTGTGCTGATTGCTCTGAGGCCCAGGGAAGCAGGGTGGGGTGTGTCTGAGGCAAGTGGGCTGAAGTCCCTCTGTCTGACTTGCATGCAAGCCTTGAATTCCTACTTCTGCCTGCAATTCAGTCACATATGGTTCTCTTTTCCTTTCAAAATCTAAACTTATGAGAGCCTAATATATAAACTAGATAGATGAAGAGCTTCATTACTCTCAGATGAAGAATTGTGGTCAGTGGCTTTTATCAGATTCTTCAAAATCATCTGTAACCCCAGAATAATTTAGGACCAGTACTCCTAAGGAAACAAACTTCATAGTCTTGTAATGAAAGCTTAGTAGATCTAAAGTTTAAAATAAAATGAGAGAAAAGTGTAGAGATTGTTTTCCTGTGGCTTACACCCAGAAGGATTTGTACAGGAATGGTTGATTCTTTTTTATTTATTTATTTATTTAAAGATGTGGGATACAATTCAGGATTAGGTGTATAAGTGGACATCATACAGGTAAAGTTTGGGCCTCCCTTTGGTCACTACTTTGCCTGGTTTGAGATACCCTTATTGATGTTGTGTTTCTCTCCCAACCCCTGATTCTTTTCAAAGAATGCAAGCAAGGTAGATCTCCACAGTTTCTTTGATCTAAGCAATAATATTGTGAGACTAGATTTTAGAATTTTTACTTTTTTAAAAAAACTGTGATATAATATACATAAAAAAATTTACATTTTAGCCATTTTTAAGTGTACAGTTCATTGGCATTAAGTATATTTATATTACTATGCAACTATCACTGTCATCCACCTCTAGAACTTTTTTCATCTTCCCAAAGAGAAACTTCATACCCATTAAACAATAATTCCCCATTCCCCCTTTCCCACCAATACCTTCTGTCTCTGTGAGTTTGCCTACTTTAGTTACCTTATTTATTTATTGACTGAGTCAGGGTCTCACTCTGTTGCCCAGGCTGGAGGTCAGTGGCACCATAGCTTTGACCTCCTGGGCTCAGGTCATCCTTCTGCCTCAACTTCCCTAGTAGCTGGGACTGCAAAAATGTACCACCAAGCTTGGCTAATTTCTTGATTTTTTTTTTCTCTACAAGCTGGGGGAAAGTGCTTTAGTAATTTTTAAACTTTTTTGTAGAGACAGAGTCTTGCTATGGTTGCCCAGGCTGGTCTCAAGCAGTCCTCCTGCCTTGGCCTTTCAAATTGCTGGGATTACAGGCATGAGACACTGTGTTCAGCCTTGGTTATTTTTTTTTTTCTAAACCCACAACACATTTCATTTAGGTGGATAATTATGACATAAATTGCTGGCTACTTTAACCACATGAAATCTTTTTGCCACATTTTTTCCTCATCAGTACTCTTTTTTAAGTTGAAGCATAACTTACAAAACAGTGAAGTATATAATAATGTGGATAGTTTGATCAGTTTTCACAGATGTACAGAATCGTGCCACTGTCATTCTGATCAAGGCACAGAACCTGTGTATCCTCTCATCCCAGAAAATGCACGTGCTCCTTTCCAGTCAGTCCTCCCTCTGCCACCAAGCGTTGTTCTAATTTCCTTCAGCATAGTTCTTGTCTATTCTAGAGCTTCATATAAATGGAATCATACGTGCATATGCTTTTTTTGTCTGGCTTTTTTGGGTCAGCATAATGATTTTGAGATTCATGTGTGTTGTTGCGTATATCACGGACATACTTTTTTTCTCTTGAGTAAATACTTAGAGGTGGAATTAGTGGGTCACAGGGTATGTTGTACCTCACTTTAAAATATATATGTATATTTTCTTTAAAAAAATACATACATATTTTTATTGTTAAAACCTCACTAAAAAATGTAGGAGGAAAAGTCACTCATAATTGTATTTCCCTGCTGCAGAGCCCATGGCCAGCAGAGCCCTTTACACATAGTGGTCATGCTGCCTGTACCTTTTTCATGTGATGAATGCTGTTGTGCCAAGGAGGATGCTCAAAGCAAAAGCTGTGGCAGGTGTGTGTGGGAAGCAGAATGAGCAGTAAGGAAAGTTACTGCTTACATACCCTTTTATGATCACTCTATGATATAATTTTGAATAAATATGATAGAAAGGAAAAGATAATAAACAAATTAAATTTTTTTCCTATTGTAAAAGTCTTGTTTTCAATTTAGAAAATAAGTTTTAGAAAGTGTAAAGCAGAACAAAGACCTTTCATAATACTACCACTAACTGAACTGTAGACCTTATTGGAATTTCACCCATTTTTCCCTATAATGGTCTTTTTCTGCTCCAGGTTCCAACCTAGGACCTCACATTGCTTTTATTTGTTGTCTTTCCTTAGTCTTCCCCAGTCTGTGGCAGTTCCTACTTCTTTCCTGGTTTTTATGACCTTTACACTTGTTAAAATTTTATTTATTTTTTTAGAGGCAGTCTTGCTCTGTTGCCCAGGTTTGGAGGCAGTGGTGTGATCATAGGTCACTGCAGCCTCGAACTTGTGGGCCCAGGTGATCTTGCTACCTCAGCCTCCCAAGTAACTGGGACTAGAGGTGCATGCTACCACACATGGCTAATTTTTAAAAAATTTTTTGTAGAGAAGGGGGCTCACTATATTGCCCAGGCTGGTCTCAAACTCCTGGACTCAGATAATCCTCCTGTCTTGGCCTCCCAAAGTACTGGGATTATAGGCATAAACCATCCTTGACACTTTTGATGTGTACTGGATATTGTCCTGTAGGATGCCATCATTTGAGTTTGTCTGATGTTTTTTCATTATTAGATCACAGTTATTATTTTTTTGCCAAAGATACCACAGAGACCAGGCTTGGTGGCTCAGTCTGTAATCCCAGCGCTTTGGGAGGCCAAGGTGAGTAGATTGCCTGAGCCCGCCGGTTCGAGACCCACCTGGGCAACTTGGCAAGACCTCATCTCTACAATAAATCAAAAATTAGCTGGGCGTGGTAGCACGCGCCTGTAGTTCCAGCTACTTGGAAGGCTGAGGCAGAAGGATTGCTGGAGTCCAGCAGGTCAAGGCTGCGGTGGCTGGGAGCATGCCACTGCACTCCAGTCTGGGCGACGGAGTGAGACTCCAACTCAAAAAAAAAAGAAAAACAAAGATTCTGCAGAAGTGTTATTTGTGATTGTGTCCTTCTGAATATATCATATCAGGGGGGTGGTGCATGATGTTGACATGGTTTATTATTGGTTATGTTAACTTTGATTATTTAGTTAAGGTTGTGTGTGCTGGGTTTCTATACTTAAAGTTACTGTTTTTCTTTTTGTAATTGATGAATATCTTGGGGGAGATATTGTGAGACTGTGCTGCTATCCTGTTTTTCCTCAGACTTGTACCCAGTGATTTTAGCATATGTTGGTGAATCTTGCCCGTGATAGTTATTACTATGGTATTTACTCATTGGTAATTTTATAGTTCCCTCATCTAATTTATTAATTGAAATTCTTCAGTATGGAAGAACTGTCCATTCTCCCTCATTATTTACTTATTCAATTATTTATTATTATTATGAACTCACAGATGCTTATTCTATAGGTTATATTTCAGTACTATCATTATTTACTTTGTTGTTCAAATTGTTCAGCTTTGGTCACTGAAAGCTCCTTTAGGTTGGCCCCTGTGTCACTTTGATATGCCTCTGACATTTTGTGAGCAATTCCTTATTTTCTGGCCCTACAAGATGTTCCAGGCTTATCTTGTATTTTGTGTGTGTGTGTCCCAGGCTTGGAATGAACCACTTCTCTAAAGAGTCCTGGTTTTTTGGGTTTTTTTTTTTTGAGAATGGTATTTATAAACTAAGACTTAGGCACTAGGTTTTTGTAATGAGAGAAGTGGTTGATTCCAGGGTGTCCTTGCTTTTAGGTCCTCTCATGTATTTCCTGATAGAACCAGGAAATACATGTATAAATCCTGACCCACATGGACACAGACACATATCAATCATTCTGTATCTGTCTATACTTGGAAAACCATAGGTTCATACTGATAACTCTGACTCCAGTCCAGCTCTGCAAGGTTCATGCTTGTTTCCCCTTTTCCTTTTTCTTTCTCCACCAGTGAGAAACCTGACTCACTGACTCATTAGTTACAAAAATTCACTTACTTGTTCAATCCTATTGTACACATAAAGTGGTTACAGAATTACTAGCCCATACTCCTGTGAAAAAGACATATACCAACTGGAGTACAGTATTTGTGTACAGTTCTTTTTGTCTTCAGCCTTATAATATCTAGTCAAAATACTGTTTCCAAAGTTGGTTATTTTCTTCCTTCAGCCTCTTCAGTGTGGTTTCCATGTTCATTTGTAATACAGTTATGTTTGTTACCACTTATATTTCATTTTGAATTCTGTACACATGCTGATTGATTTTGATTATTCATTGGGGGAATGTGAAATATTACTGATTCTAAGAGTGAGAGTTATACAAAAAGGCATTTTACTTGTTGGGTTTTGTTTTTGAGTTGGAATCTCACTCTGTCACCCAGACTGGAGTGCAATAACATGCTCATGGCCACTGCAGCCTTTACCTGCTGGACTCAGGTGATCCTTCCACCTCAGCCTTCCAAGTAACTGGAAATACAGGCACGCACCACCATGTCTGGCTAATTTTTTGATTTATTGTAGAGATGAGGTCTCACCAAGTTGCCCAGGCTGGTCTGAAACCCATAGGCTCAGGCAGTTCTCTCACCTTGGCCTTCCAAAGTGACTGGGATTATAGGCGTGAGCTACTGTGCCCAGCACTTGTTTTTAACATGACCAGAACTACTGATTTTCTCCCCCAGATCTTTTTCACCTAGTCTTCTTCATCTCAGTAAGTGGCACTGCCCTAGATTAACCTCCAGTCCATTAGTAAGCCCTGCTGGTCGATTCTAAAATATATTCAAAATAGGATCGTTTCTTGCCATGTCAACTGCTACAGGGCGACTCTGTTCTGAGCTGTGATAATTTCTCCTAACTAGTCTCCCTGTGTCCCTCCTTACCCTTCTTACAATCCTTTCTCCACACAACAGACTTTTTCTTTTTTTTAAATAGAGACAAGTTCTATGTTGCCCAGGCTGGACTCAAACTCCTGGGCTCAAGCGATCCTCCTGCCTTGGCTTCCCAAAGTGCTGGGATTATAGGTATGAGCCACTGGACCCAGCCCAGAATGATCTTTTATTTCTTGCTGTCCTTCTACCCCAGCTTCATTCACTTCGCGTCTTCAGCTGGCTGGGTATAGGGAAGACCTGTCAGAGCCATTGATGACAAGGTGGCACTCATTGTCAAGAAGATGGACAAGATGGTACAGAAGAAGAATGCAGCTGGGGCATTGGATTTGCTCAAGGAGCTTAAGAATATTCCTATACCTATGGGATTACTACAACTCACAGGAACTGAACTACCTCTGCTTCTCGGCCCCACAATTCAGGCCATAAACTTAGGCCACATTACCTTCTTTCTGTTTCGTTGTTGCACCAATCTCTTTCTCATCCCAGGGCCCTTGCTCTTGGCCTCCCCATTCCCTGAGATGCTCTTCCCACAGACGTTGCTTGCATGACTGCATTCTCAGCTTAAGTCAGTGCCTGGAAGAGGCTTTTCTTGAACACTAAAGAGGCAACTTCTACCCCCAGGCACTGTCTATTTCATTTCCCTCTTTTATTTTTTCTTAGCAGTGTTGACGATATGAATTTTCCTTGTTTATTTGCTTACTTATTTATTATTTGTCTTCATTAATTATATTATCATAATTATATTAATTTTGTTCCTTCATTTAATTTCTGTTAGGGCAGAGGCTTTTCCCATTTTGTTCATAGCTAAATTCCCAGCCTAGGACAGTGCTTGACCCTAGTATCTGCTTATTGAGCATTAAATATTCTTAAGTGAATGAATGAATTGAATTAATTGGACACACTATTAATACTTTATGTACTAGTATTTTTACTAATTGTCATTTTGATTAAGCCATAGTTTTAAATGAGTTTAATGATCAGTTTTTTTTCTTTTATCTAGCCATGTACACCTTCATGTAATCAGCCAGGATTTTGATTCTCCTTGCCTGAAAAATAAAAAACATTGGAATTCTTTCAATACAGAATACTTCCTAGAATCACAAGGTAAACAGTGTTCTTTGGTTTGCACATTTGTTTTGTCTTTTCAGCTGTTCTTATATTTGATTCAGTTGTTTCCCTAAATAACAACCTGGACTCAAAAATTCATGTACAACTTTTAGTTCCTTATATAGAGAGCTCTGTGAAAAGAAATAGGATTATTTGGATTGTAGTATGATTGCCACTTTGCTGTGAGCAGCCTTCTTGGGAGACCTAGAAATCTGTTATGATAGGTTCAAAAAGTATTTTATGCCAGCCTGAGCAGCATAGAAAACTCTTGTCTCTACAAAAAAAAAAAAAATTAGCTGGGTGTGATGGTGCTCATCTGTAGTCCTAGCTACTCGTGATGCTGAGATAGAAGGATCACCTGAGCCCAGGAGGTCAAGGCTGCCATGAGCTGTGATTGTCATGATCGTGCTACTGCACTCCAGCCTAGGCAACAGACAGATTAAGACTTCAACTCAAAAAAAAATGAAATAATATTTTTTGGTGACAACAGGGCACATACAGGTTGTGAGAATTATTGGAGTTCATGGATGAGAAAGCACTAAGCAATCTCTTCTGCTATCAGTTGGGCAGGAGCTTAGGGGCTGCCTTGTGTCAGGAGGGTTAAATAACATGTAGAAGGAAGCATTTTCTGATGTGTATACTGTGGAATTTAAGCATTACTGGGACAATGACAATTATCATTAACTAAGGACTACCTGAGGGAAAGCACTTGACCTAGTAACATGAATTGCCTAGCGTGTGTTCTCAAGGAATGCATTATTTCAAAGATAGGTTGCTCATGATATAGAATCTGATCAACTCATTTTCTCAGCAGGAAGTCTAACCTCAAGCTTACTAGTATTAGAATATCTGGCATATTGTTTGGAATCATGCTTTCTTTCTTTTTTTTTTAATCTTATTTTGGTTTTCCAGAGTAGCTGGGATTTTAACTTTTCTTCTTTGCTTGCAGCTGTGATCAAGATGGTACAAGAGACTGGCAGAGTGACTGTCCGAGATGGAGTGTCTGAGCTCTTAAAGCTGCCTCTTCATTGCCATGAATGCCCTCAGCTGCTTGTTTCCATTCCTCAGCTGAAGGAGCACCTCAGGACGCACTGGACAAAGTGATTATGCAGAGCTGCACTTCTGTTGCGAGTGTGGCCCATTGTTTGAAGCAATCTTCTACTCATTTTCTGAATTAAAACTTGCAACTTTTTTTACAAAGTTTATTCTATTCTTGAGAGACCACAATATAGGGTGGCTCAAATAGTTCAAGAATTAGGAAATTGGGTTTGTCATGGCTGTTCTCTAGGGAGGATGCCAGGGACATGCCTGACTCACTGTCTCCAGGACCCACAACAGGGCTGAGTAATGGGAGCAAAGCCATGTTCACACCTAATGCAGAGTGTAGGAGCATAGGGCTGGCTATACAAGGGGGACCCAACAAACCCAGAACTTATATAGAAAAATCTGTGTATTTATTCTTACATATTTAAACTCCAGTCACCTTCAAAGTATTCTCTGCTTGTTACAATAAACCTATCGAGGTGCTTTTCCCATTGCTCAAAACAGTTTTTGAACTCATTGATTTTGATTCCTTTTAGTGCTTCTGCCGCATTTTTTTTTTTTTTTTTTTGGATTGGCGTCTTACTCTGTCGCCCAGACTGGAGTGCAGTGGCATGCTTCTGGCCACCACAGCCTTGACCTGCTGGGTTCAGGTGATCCTTCCGCCTCAGCCTTCCAAGTAGCTGGAACTACAGGCATGGGCCACCACGCCTGGCTATGCTTTTTGTTTTACCTTTTCCACATTAGTAAAACATTTTCCTTTGAGGACTTTTTTCATCTGGGGAAACAAAAAAAGTTGCTCGGGGTGAGATCAGGTGAATAGAGAGGGTTGGGCACGAGGGTCAAGCCGTTTTTGGTTAAAAACTGCTGAGCACTCAGGGCAGATGTGCTCATAAATCACCCGTTTTAAGATGGGCAACTGCATTGAAAAAATCTCTCCAAAAAAATTCACTGAAGCTGAACACAGTCTCTTACAACAATGCTAGCTGGAACACTGATGCTAATAGGCCCCTAGAACACTCACCTAGCGAGGGAAGCCTGTACTACAAGGGGCCTGGCCTTCAAAAAATAATTTTGGTTTTTTTGGGCCCTCCTGGTATATCTGTCTCTGACATTTATCCTCTCTCCCTAGACACAAGGTGTGCCCTTTCATCAGAGCAGGTAGAGTAGTCTCTTGTTTATCCTGAAGGCACTGATGGGTCTTGTTTTTTGATCTTAGTTTGTTCTGTAATATTCTTTTTCCCTCTTTCATAGGGAAGCTTAGTTTCTCCCGTCTTTCCACTCCCTTCTATCCCAGATCACCTACATGCTTCCTACTCAGGAAGTCTGTCTCATCATTTCTTCAATGTGAGCTGTGGCTATATCAAGGGGTGGAGGGTAGAGTTTTTCCCTAATATCAGGGGTTCCTGGCTGGTGAGGAAACAGCCATGTGTTCATCACGATTCAGCTGTGAAGTCTTCCTGCTGGCTTGTTTGTACCTGTTGTCTGAAAATGAAGTTCGTTTGTTTGAGGCATCTCCTAAGTAGTTGAAACCTCTTGGAAGGAAATTCAACCGACAGTCACAGAGTAAGTTCTAATGCATGAAAAAGGGGGTTGGTGAATGAGAAAGTTGTGCAGAACCATTGCTTTATTTTTCCCTGAGAGTAAATTTGGACGGACCAGTTGTATCAAGTTGATCTTTGGATAATATAACTGAAGGTAAAGGGGAAGCTAAAACATTTTTTTTTGGAGAAATTGTGGACATATTTTGAGATGTGACTTTTCACTCTTGAGTGTAAACAAAAAAGAACACTCTTAACAAAAGCTCTCTTGAGAGAGAAAACTATTTGTAGAGACAACATTTGACCTCAGTGTCTCTCAGAAACAAGATGCCACAGTGATTGCTTGGTAAGCGTGGGTATAGTAATAATTAGTAGTAATTAATGATTATAGCACCTAACATCTGTCCAATTCCTGTGTGTCCTGCGTTATGCAACACTTCATTCAAATTATCTCATTTAATTCTCACTATACTCTATGAGATTAGGTACTATTTTTATGCCACTTCAGTGGATGAGAATTTAATATTCTATAAAGCATCCTGGGCTCCATCCAAAGTTGGTTTTGGTTCTGATGCCTCAAACTCATTATTTTTCCTATCTGTTGAACAGTATAAACGCAGGACTAACCAGCAAAGGCCATAGAACCCAGGGACTTTGGACCTGTGTCTGATCAAAAGTTTTCCCTGGCATTTCATTGATTTACTTGAGGCTAGCCAGTTCCTTTAAAACCTCTTGTCCATGTGTCACTACCCAACATCTTTCATCTTTGTCCTCTGTCCCTTTTGCACTCCAGGAATGTAATCCTTACCTCATCAGCCCCTCTGTCCATAGTTCCTTGTGTCTGGACCTTGGAGCCTGCCTAATCATCTGATTTCTCTCCTGCTCTGGTTGTTTACATGCCCTGTGGCTCATGGGGATTCTTCCTCAGCCCCGTTGCAGAGGGGGTGTGGCTTTATAACCTTCCCTTTGCTGTCATGAGGTACCAGGCACTGAAACTCTTGAACATCATGGTCATGTTAGTTGAGAACAGACTTGGGATTCAGACCTGGGTCCCAGACCTGGCTCTGCCTACTCAGAGCTGAGGGATCTTGGGCAAATTACTTATTTTTTTCTGAATTTCAGCATTCACATGTATAAATGGGCATAATAATAAATGGGTTATAAGGATTAAATAAAATAATCTTTGTAAAGGGTTTAACCTAGTATCTGATACAGAGAATTCAATAAATCATAACTGGAAGCCTCTGCTTTTATCCTGGTGGGAGTTGGGGAGGAGGGTTCATCCAATCTACCTTTGTCTGCATCTGAAGCCTTAGGGCCCCTAGACAATTTCTTTTTTTTTTTTTTTTTTTTGAGTTGGAGTCTCACTCTGTCGCCCAGACTGGAGTGCAGTGGCCGCTCCCAGCCACCGCAGCCTCGACCCGCTGGGCTCCGGCGATCCTTCCGCCTCAGCCTTCCAAGTAGCTGAAACTACAGGCGCACGCTACCACGCCCGGCTAGTTTTTTTTG
>CAUYQG010191529.1:0-83008 GCA_963574415.1 Tarsius wallacei
TTTTTTTTTTGAGTTGGAGTCTCACTCTGTCGCCCAGACTGGAGTGCAGTGGCCGCTCCCAGCCACTGCAGCCTCGACCTGCTGGGCTCCGGCGATCCTTCTGCCTCAGCCTTCCAAGTAGCTGGAACTACAGGTGCACGCTACCACACCAGGCTAATTTTCTGATTTTTATTGTAGAGATGAGGTCTTGCCAAGTTGCCCAAGTGGGTCTCGAACCCTCAGGCTCAGGCAATCCACTCACCTCGGCCTCCCAAAGTGCAGGATTACAGGCTGAGCCACCGAGCCCGGCTTGACTTCATTTTGATATCCTTAAGTTAATCGTTGCTATTGTTGTTTTATATAGTCAGGTTTTCCTAAATGGTCACCATTCCTTTTTTCTAGATTTCATTCTTTTCTTCCTAAAGTACTTTCCTCAGCAATAAGCTAACTTTCTCTCCCCACATCCACCTCTCTCTCTGTCCCTCCTTTTGTCTCTCCCTTCCTCTCTCCACACACATACACTCATTTCTGAAGATGTATTTATCATGGGTCCTCATTCCTGAATGACAGTTTAACTGAGACGATTATTTTCTCAGCCTTTTAGGGTATCATTCCATTGTCTCTCAGCTGTTATTACTGATGCTGGACACTTGCTGTAACCAATTTGCTGGGCAAGACAAAGTCACTGAAGGTTTGTAGAAAGGGTGGTGAAATGACCAGACATTAACTTTAAAAGCATTACCCTGGCTGCAGATTAGCACATCCCTCCTGGAAAGAAGGAGAAATGAGAGAAAGCCAGTAGCCCTCCGACAGCTATGACAGTGGTCTAGGCGAGAGGTGGTGACTGTGAAGCTGGGTGGTAAAAGCGGCTGTGGGAAAGGGGGGCAGGTGCAAAAGGCTCTGGCCAAAGAGACTATGAAACCCGGAAATGAGAAAAACAGGTCCAAAATGCCAGGCCATAATGATGGGAGCACTGCAGTCACAGTAGGGGGGTGGGGGGAGGCTGGCCTCGGTGGCCTTACACTGAATGCCCCATACTTTGAAGCTCCACGAGGGCAGAGACCACGTCTACCTCATTCAACAACGTGTACACAGTACCTAGCCCCAATGGTAGGCACACAGTAGAGACTCAAACATCTATGGGTGAATACATAAATGGTTAGGAGACAGGAGAAAGGAAAAAAAACAAAGAGGAACTAACAATTCTTAAGGGTCTACAGAACTTAGATTCTAACTTCCCTATGATGTCTGTACCATAAGTCATATTTTACAGATGGTAACAGAAACAGACTCAGTGGATTAAGAAACTCATTCAGGATTAAAAAGTTTGTGAGTGGCAAACACAGGAGTTAAGTCTGGGTCTATCTTTCTTCCACATGTGCACTCTTTCCACTAGAAACAGAGTCTACCACAGATGGTGGGTTGAGATGAGCTGACTTCAGAACATCGTGAACGCAGAAGGTGGGTTTCAGGAAAAAATACATGAAAAGCCTACACACCAGAGTCCCTACCCTGTGGTTGTATTGACCCACTGGCTCCAACTACTCTACTACCTCATGGTCCTTCACAAGCTCCTGCTATAAACTGTCATTTCTCTTCAACGGTTATTTACATTCACTGGCATATACTTTATTTAACTATATTGTAAACTCTAATTACCTAATATATGGTAAGTTCTTACAAAAGGTCTATATAGGGACTTCTACTCTACTAAGTTTCAAGGGCAGGGCAGAGTCCACTGTATTCACTATTATACACCCAACCTCCACCACAGTTGCATGACACACTCTCCTCTTAGACTAGACCCTGACCTACATAATTAACACCCAGTGCATATCTCTGATCACCAGGCAGTGTGCTATGCATTCTGGATCACAGAGAACAAACCAGACCAAGTCACTCTCGTGAAGCTTGCTTTGCAACAGGGGCTGACTGACAGTGATCAAATAAATATGCAGTAAGTCAGATGCATAAGGGCAATGAAAAAGAACAAAGGTGAGGAGACAGAGAGGGACAAGACTGGGGACATGTTATCTAACAGCAGGGCTGGGGGACCAGGGGATTCCTCTCTTAAGGTTGCATTTGAACACATGGGAACATGCCTTTTGGATATCTGGGGAAAGAGGATTCCAGGCAGAGGAGGTGGCAAGTTCCAAGGTCCCAGGTGGAACCATGTGCTTCACATGTATGAGGAAGAGGAAGAAGCCGGAGGGCCCGTGGGGTAATAGAGGACAGGGTAGTAATGGGAGGACACTGGGTGGCACCATAGAGGCTACAGAGCTCTGGCTGTCTTTCTTGTGATCTGAGAAGTCATGAGCAGAGGGGGAGAGCTAATAGTTTAGAAAGGTCACTTTGGCAGCTGAGTAGAGATAACACATTGCAGGAAAGCAAGGGCAGACACTGGGAGGCTAAGCCAGAAGCCACTGCAATAGTCCTAGCAAGAGGCAACAGTGGCTTGCAATAGAGTAGCAGGAAAAGAGTGGTGAAAGGAGGTCAGCTTCTTGAGATATTTTTGAGGAAGAACCTACAAGACTTATGGGTAGATTTGATATAATCTGAGACAAAAAGAAGGATCACAAAAGACTGCAAAGTTTTGTCCTTAGCGATTTGTAGAACAGAGTCTCCATTTACTGAGAAGAGAAAAGCTGCAGCAGGAGCCAGTTTCAGAGGAAATCATGAGTTCCATTCTAGGTAACTCTGAAACGCCAGAAGACGCTGACACGGTAATGTGAGTCTGAAGTTTAGGACTGCGGCCGGCTGGAGGGACACAGCTGGGTTTGCTCAGTTTAGAGATGGCATATGAAACCACAGAGTCACACACGCCCACCCAGGAAGTAAATTAAGCAGAAAAGAGGCATGGAACTGCACTCTAGGCTGACCATGAGAAGAGACAGTACAGACTGGACACTAACAGCATACCCAGAGAATGTTGGCCCTGAGGCCAGGAAGCTGGTATCGTCTCCCCACTGCCAAGTAAAGACCTTGCACAAAGTAGGTGTTCACAGAACCCATGACCACCTTCAAGAGCAGTACCTGGGGACTAACGCAACTGACTGCATTATCTGCTCCTTGAAACTTGAAAGATGAGTCTAGGCAACACACAAAAGTCAGGGGTGCCTACCTTCCTTTAAATCCCCATGGGGGTATATTAAAAGATGTATCGCTACAAACAATTAAACCGAGTTTCTATAAGAATCTTTAAAAGTAAAGAGAAGAAAATTTGAAAACAAAACATTAAAAAGTCCACACAGGACATAAGGAAGAAACAACCTGTGTTCACATTCCGACATCTGGACTCCCACACAAATTTATGTCATGTGTAAGATCAACTGCATCTGTATGTTACAATGTTTACTAAAATTATTTATGCTTAGAATTTCAAATTCTAGAGGAACTAAAAAAATATAAATCGTCCCAGCTGACTCCTGTTCACAAAATAAATAACCTAGAGCTGATCATATATTTTCTGATAAAGCTTGTACAATCTCATACAATTAAAGTAGGCATCTAATTTCTATAGTACTATTCTGCATATGAATTTCTAAACATTCCCATCAAATCATTTTAAATTATGAGCAGAAAGAATGTATAATAGGGAGCATAATGCTTCTCTAGTGATGGTGAGTAGGATATAATTAAAGAATGGGGGCTGGCCTATGACTATGAATATTTCAGATTTCAGCATAGCTGACAATATGGCATGTTAGTAATGTCCACCTATTAGCAAAATAGTTATAAAAATGAGTACAGAAACACTTTTCCCTTTTTTCTTGCCTCTTGGAGAAAAGGCCTCAAGATTAATTGCATGATAATGACTTCAAATCACAATGGCAAAAAGGCAGAACTGAAAGGCTATGGTCCTATGAAAGGGTGCAGGGCACTTCTTTCATGAACCATGTGAACTAAATGCCTCTTACTTAAGTTCTACTTCTCACATAACATACTTCAAAGGAGGTTAGTGAAAAGAGGGACACAATTACCCTGTGAATTATTTATAGAGTGTTAGCAATGGTTGGAAAGTTCTCCGAATGGATGGGAAACCTAAGAAAATAATAATCCAGTCACTAAAAGAGTAAAGCAATAGTCAGGATTAGGCTTAAGAAATTTAAAAGTAATGGTCTTATTCTAGGAAAGAAAGTGATGTTTATTTTGTCCCCAGTATCTCTTAGAAGATAGGTAGGAAACAAGAAAGGAGGTGAGCAAAGGCTATTTTAAAATAAATAGAAGTACAGCTCACTGCAGAGATAGTGAAGGCTCTCCCAAATAATCAAGTCAATTCTTTGCTTTTCGTGCAAAGATTTCACAGCCTGTGGGATACACTGGAGTCCCTGTTCTCTGAATGTCCTGGAGAGTTCAGGATGTCCATCAGAGGCACGGCAGAGGCAGAAGGACAATGCAAAGGAAAGCTCCCTGACACCCGGCTCATTGCAACAAAAAGTTTGGTTGGGAGGAGACAAACCATTGTCTAAAATGTACCTCTCAATTCGTATTGGTACAGAAGGTTAAGAGTTGGCCACACTCAGATTATAGCATTAAGTCCACTTCCTTATTTTAAAAAATGTATTCTTTGTTAAAGTCGATGATCATCAGTTTCCATAATTACAGATGCTGTTTTCTTGGTCTTTATCTGTCATTTATTTACCCAAAAAAAGTAACTCCTTTACTGTTAATTTAGAATGACATGATAGAAGTCTTTCTTCAACTTAGATGTTTTTCCATTTCAAAGACTTTATAGCCTTGGCATAAAATAAAACTAAAACTAAAAGAACAGAGACAGTAGAAGTCAAGAGGACAAAATGTACACTCTGAGGAGATACCCACATGAGGCCTTGAACTTCCTATTTGAACAAGGAGCCTAAGCATGGACTATGTTACATTATTCCAAGGATGATGAGGCTGAACAATCCTGAAGCAACACCAGAGATGCAAAGCACTTCTTTACCATACAAAAGTCAAGTGCATAAATGAGTAAGTATACCAATAGATAAGCAAAATAAATATCTGCAATCTTGTGAGATTAAATTTTAAATCCTCTGGATTTCATCTTTTCATGTTTTCAGTAACCAAATGTAAACTAGCTGGGGTTCAGCTAACGAAAAATTGTATTGCTTGGTCTTTCTAGAGATTTGTTCACTTGGGTTGTTTCTTTAGAGGTAGATTGTACCAACATGTTTACAGCTAATGGTCAGGCATTCGAATTTCAAGGCATGTTGTCACATACTCAAATAGCCATCCACAGAAAAATTCAAATGGTTTCAGGGAAATCAACACTGACAGTTGTTGCCTTCTATAAAAGATAAACACATTAGCCAGGGCTCTGCTGTTAAAATAGGAAATCCAAAGTAAACAGCAGTTGTAAAAAGAAGCTTTTATGTAAACGGCACCAGTTCAAATAGCGGTCTTTGCCAAACTTCCTTCTGCCTAAAAACCCATTACAGATGTTTGACTACTGATTGCAAAATAATCTGTGGTTAAGGAACAGGGCCCTCCAGACTGTTTAAGTGTCAAATCAAACACATTATTAGGTCAAAGATAATAATTTCAAGATACTGACTATGCATAATCAGTCTGACATGTGACATGGGAACTTGGCTAGGTTAGGAAGATTTTCAATGAGAGAAGAGCTGCCGTAACCCTACATTTTATCATTTCTTCTTTCTATCTATTCTGGCTATATACCCCTTTTCTCTCACACCGGCCTCAGAATTAATGTGGTCATCACTGCCTCCATATTTCTTCCATAAGTTGATGTGGCCTGGTTCAAACCTTTAACACGTTCCACATCAACTAGAGTAATGTCTTTTAATATATGGCCTAAATACCTTTGAGGATAAGGAAGCTACTGTTGTAGTGACCTCTTGATCAAAGGTTCTGAAAGAATGTAATGAGCAAAACAGAGAAGCAAGAGAGACAAAGTCCAACAATGAGAACGAAAGAAATGGAGTGGCCAGGTAATACATGTGGGGAAGCATAGGAACGCCCCGAGGACTAATAGCTCTGAAACTCTCCCCAAATGGTCTGGCAACCCGAGAGTCTCTGCTCACAGTATCTTGAAAAACTAACAATCAGTCACTTACCTAACTCAGATACAAAAATGGCTACTTCAGAAAATCTCCTTCTACTAATAATATGCTATGTGCTTTACAGTTTGCAAAACATTTTTCTTTTTTATTTTAAATCAAGACAAAATTTAATATATGCACACAGTTTTATATATAATGCAGCAAAAAAAATTTCATATAGGGAAGGTATTTGATTTGCACAAAAACTTGTGAGATAGATAATTGATAAGGAAACCAAGGTGTGGAGAGGCTACTGACTGCTTCAAGACTCCTGTCTTCAAGCACTGGAGTAGCATGTTGACTCGGGTCCTATGAAACCAAACCCAGCGCTTCCTAGCAAGCTTTGTGTAGACAGACTGGTTGCTTCTAGATCCTCTAATTCCAGTTGTCCTTAAGGTTCCGTGGATATAGTCAGTGTTGATTTTTTAAAAGCAATAGGGAACATCGATTGACTGACTCACTTTTCAGAGTTGCATTAACTTTTTCAGGCCACTGGGGTACAATTTGCTAAATTACCTCTTCTAGAACACGAAATAGCACCCTAGTGGGTCAAAGAGTAAATGCACCTCTGAAAAGTGAGCCATTTATTCCCTTCTTCCCTGTAATACCAGATGTTATATGTCCCCTATGACAGAAATATTCACCCATTTTCCATTAAAAACTCAAGAAATGGTCCCACAGTAGATAAAATGGGTATGGGGAAGCTTCCAGGAACGGGGAGGGGAGTAAAATCTCTCTAATCCTGCCCACAGTACTGCTGAAAGTCAATGCAGACCTACATGAAAATACTCATTTTTCATTCAATGGAAATTTATTTTAATCAAGATCTCAAAACAGAATTTAAAAATACATCCAAATCTGTGGCCTCGGGGGTAGATGTGCGGGGTTCACCCTGCACCACAGTGTTGATAACGTAAGCGCAGCCTTCATGTTGCTTATGAAATAAGGAGTGTCATCAGCAGCTGGCCTTGCCCATGTAGCATGACACTACAGGTCTTCTTTGTCTGAAAGAAGAAAATTTCTTGGCTGGCAAGTAAGGGTATTATTACTTCTAATCTCCATAAAAGCAAAGCCTCAGCCTATGTTTTTGAATTGTCTCAGGAATAGCTATTGAACGATGCACTGTTTGTGAGATACCTCAACAAAGCCAACTTGTAAGTTCTCAGCACTGTTAGTCCCTTACTCTTCTGGAAGATGGCTATGCAATGAAAATGAGACAACTTTAATTTAAGAATCATCCAGCTTCTAATTAAACCGCCATAGGCAGCTGGTTGGATAAGTTTTAATCAGTTTCAATCACCTATTGATTGGTATACTGAAGCCTAAAAAATTAAAAGTAAAAGATGATTGGGGAATTGTCCCATCTCAGAACAACAGTAGAGGCCTCTGTAAATAACTCCTCTTTTAACCATCAGCTAAATGAACACTTCAATACTGCAGTACAAAGTCTTCTGCAAAATTACTTTAACTAACAAGCAGAAATTTATCAGCTTCAGCCAAAATCAATGCTGAAATCAATTTGAACACTGGTTGTGTCTAAAGGGGCTCATTGGCAATTTAGGGAAATTACACCATGTAAATGCCTGTGCTTTAATTGAACAGTTTCATCAACTAGGCTGTGATTGCTGTCCATTCATTTATTTACTCTCGCTGCAGCTACCATTCTGCAAAGAAATGGCTTTTGTCAGGCTGGAGAGAGGCACTTTATCTTCATCGGTGCACTTCTGTGCACAGCAGACTTCATGAAATGCGCATGTCATGACTAGGGTCAAAAGAAGCCAGGAGAGTCTTTCTCCTTCACCAGAGAAATGGACACCACAAGCCCCCGTCACACTTGGCACCTCCCAGAAACGGTCATCTTTAAGCCAGCGAAGCGAGGGAACCTGAGGAACCCCTGCCATGACACTGTTCTGGACAGCAGAAGGAAGGGCTGGGCTTCCAACCCGGTTTCGCCATACACTCTTGAGAAATTATACTTCAAAAGGTGAGCAGCGTTTCATTTTAGAGCATCCTTTGCCATTAGTCAAGGCCAGGTGCTACGCTCCAATCCATTCAGGAGATCGTGGCTTAAAGGTATCCCATATCCTTTTAAAGTAGGACAATGGGAAGAGAAAGTGGAGAGGGTCTACGTGAACAGAGAGACCAACTCCCCTACAGAGACCAGAAGCCCCAAAGTCAAGATCCCAGAGACACAAATACACTCACAAGATCACAGAGTGAACAAAACCAAAGATAAGATTTCCAGAGAACCATATGCCAAGTAAGTGAGGCTGAGAGATCAGCACTGACATTCCTGACGGTGTCACCTGTAAGGGACATGTGCCTAGGCGCAAAAAAACCCCACAAAGGCCAGCTGAAGTCAGTTTGTTAGAAACTGCTGGCAGAAATGTTTAGGCCTGCATGTCCTCTGCTCATCTGAGCTCCTGAAGAACCAAATGCAAAGACAATGACTCACCAACCAGGGCTCAGGTAGGAGCGTGGCTCTAGGCTGGCCCAGCCCTGCCTTGCTCCCATCCTGAGGAAAGCCACACCGTCACCTGTGCTGCCATGTCCAGTGAGGCTGCAACACCTTGTGCGCTCAGCCACATTCCAACCCAGGTGGGACGGCCCAGGCACGTGACAGAGGACTCAGCCTGTCACTCTGAGCACCCCATGTCTTAGGGGCACCGAGGCAGGCAGGGTCTTGTAACATTTTACTTGAGCCTCTGAAGCAGCAGGGAACTTCTCATTTGCCCTTTCAGTCCGGTCTCCCAGTTGCTGTGCTCCATAAACACCACAAATTATCTCCAAGGGAAGTTTCAAGGGAGAAGAAACACAGTGTCCACAGACTTGGCTCTATACCTGTGTCTGTGGTGAAAATTCATCATGATCTCACCCATGAATCACTTCACTACCACTCTCAAGTTTCACTGATGATCCATTTTGTTGCTGAGACAATGTAAAAGTATTTTTTATTCACAGTTTTGAGATAACTTTTCTGAAAACTTAATTCTGGTTTAATCATATGGTTTTACATTTATTGGCTAAGTATACTGTTATATTTTGCTGCAACAGTTAGAGGTAATAATAGAATTGTATGTTTGAGAATCTTACATGATACATATTTTCCAAATACACTAAGCTTGTTAAAATGCTATATTGATTGTGCCCTAAAGCAAGTTCTAATTTTGTCCGAATGCTTTTCATTTCATTATTTGAAGTCACAAAACAAAAATCATGAACTCTGCTTTTAACAATAAAGCTGTACTCTTTTTTCTTCCTTTTTGCAATATTGACAAGGAAAGGCATAGAAATTTTAGGGTTATGTTTAGAGAACAACATAATACAAAGTCATATTTTAAAAGCAAATTAATGTTTAAAAAAAGTTATGCTGGCTACGCACAACCTCAATCCCCATTGCTATTTCCTCCTCTGATTTCACAACCTGCTCCTTCAGTCCAGTGTTAGTATACACATCAGAAACCAAACACAATTCACTTCAGTAAGGCAGCAATTTAACAGAAACATGGTCTCTCACATCAAAGTAACCAACAACGGAGCAAAGAAAAAAAATCTGTGTGAAAGTTATACACAGTAAATGCCTTTTGGACTTTCCAGTGAATTATTTTCCAAAAAAGCAATTTAAGGAAATACCCTAGATGCTATACAAATATTTGCTTGTGGATATGCCAGCCAAGAGACTACAATTTTCTAACACATCAAGTACTGTAAAATAGCTAAAAAAAAATGTAATGTCTTATAAATCAAGAAATGCACCACCTCCACTAGTACAACCATACGATTAATCCAGGGATTCAATTATTAAATTCTGTTTTTCATAAGTAAGGAGACCCAGAGGACACCAAATAACAAGTTATGCTGTGATAACTCTATCAGCATCTACTAAACAGCCTCTGAAACTAACAACTAGAAGCAGTACATCAGTGACATTCAGAACTTATACATTAATTTATATCTTATATCCTAAAATAATTTGGCTTAACAGGAAATTCTGAGACTAAGTGGCACACAGAAAAAAACCTTGGTATGATCTAGGTGTCAGAAGACCTGAGTTCTATTCCTGACTCGACCTTGGACATGCTGCCTAACCCTTCCAAGTTTTATCTTTCTCATTGGTAAAAAGGGGGTGACCATACCTCCTCAGCAAGGACTCAGCAAGGAAGAAGAAGCCAGCATGACCAAGCCCTTCCATTTCTCTGCTCTCCCCAGAGCTCACACTACTCTCACCACACGGGCCGGACACGACCAGCTGTGCCCGCCGTGGGCCTTCTGCCCGAGTGGTTCCTTTCCCCACAGGTTCCCATCCTGCCCTTCAGGCCTGGACTCAAGCAGCCCCTGCTCAGACAAGTCTTCCAGAGAGCCTCCCACACTCTGGAGAGAGCCACAAGGTCGGACAGCATTTTCCTTCAGGGAGCTTCAGGCATGGGGCTCACCTGTCCAGTTCACTCCCGGGTCACTCGTGTTCAGCACAGTCCTTGGCACATAGTGACAGTCAGGAGGTATTTGTTCAACGAATAAATGAATGCATATAAGAAAAAATTTAAAGTACAAAACCAAGCAAAACCTGATAAAAGATTCCTATGGCAACTGAATGCTGAACTCAGTTCTGAAACTTTAGACTCAGGAGAAACCTGTGCTGTTGTATCATCCCAGGTCTCCATGGAAATCCTTTGCTCGGCAGTTCTGGCAATAGCCACACCATTCTGTTTAAGGCAGGAGAGGTCACTCCCTCCCATGGCCACCCAACAATGAACAACACCTTGTGCCCATCCACAGCCTGTGAAGACCCTGCCTCTACAGGTTAATTCCCCAAACACTCCCTAAGTGCTATGGCAGGTAAGGCACTGGCCAGACCCATGAGGATGCCCTCAAGACGACCCAGCATGAGTCTCCTCCAGGGAGCACAGCCCTGGGAAGGAACAGTGCAAGAACAGCACTCACGCTAGCCAGAGGCAGGCAGGGAGACAGCTGAGACAGGTGGTCTGAGTCTTGTCTTTAGAAGAACACAGAGAAACCCATTCCTCTTCTACAGGAGTACCCTTCAGACTTTAAAGCAGCTGCCACAAGGCTCACAGTCTCCTCTTCCTCAGGCACAAGTGAGCCAACTCCTGCCGCTCCTCAACCCAAATGCTGGGTCCTCCGTGAAGCCCTCCTGACCCTTCCTAAGGAAGGGGTCCCTCTTCATCCCCAGGTCTGGGAGTCACATATACATGTGGCCCAGACTGCGAGGCCGCATGCTCACCTGGGGACAGACTTTCTGCCTCCCTCTGGATGCAGGTCCCGTGAGGCTGGGCTGCCCCCAACATCAACACGGTGCCCTCCACACAGCATGCTCAGAATGCAGGCTGCTTGGCCACAAGTGAGGGCTGGACGGCATGAGCCCCAGCCTCATGGTCCTCACCATATTCCCCTGGCAGTCCCAGAACTGTCCACATGCAAGAGTGGCACGCCATGGTTCCAGAGGCAACGCCTTCCAGATGTGGCCACAGAGCAGATTTCAGACAGACACAAGATCACTCCCACCTATAACACCATGCACCCATGTAACTCTCACCTGTCCTCGGCCACTTTTGCTGGGGATTTTAAACTTCTTTATGAAGAAAGCATTTTTATTAAAATAACATATTAGAAAGAAGTCTTGCCACTTCAAAACTATTTTTTCCCTGAAAGGAGATGGGGTTGAAACACTTAGATTCAGCAAATCCTTACTTGAAATATTACCATAATGTATTGATTTTTACCAGACTCAATTGACTGAAAAGTTGTTTGTATAGCAATATTGGCCAAACCAATATACTAGAACAATTTTGTTACCCATAGTAATCAAGTGCATTTCTGAAGTATAATTATGCTGTCATAAAAAAATAAAGCCAAGACACTCTTTTCCAAGCAATAAAACAATAAGGGCTATAAAATAGAAAGAAGAAAAGGCTAAACAAATGAGATTTTTAAAAATGAAATTTAGTGTCTTTCAAAAACACCACTGCCTCTCTTTCCTTCCCTTAAGCCAAGGTTAGCAGAAAATGATCAATACTTCAATCTCAATAAACTATTTCAATAATAGTTAATTCGGGTGGAAACAGAGTCTGAAAATCTCTGCTCAGCGACCTGTGACATCCTGTCATGTTGGCTGGATGCCAACAATCCATCACTGTCATAATGGATGTGAGCACGAGTGAAGGCACGGAAGCATGGGGGCAGGGAGGGAGGCCAAGGTAGAAAAGGTGTGGAGCCTTGAGCTCAGGCTCCTTCCGCAATTCTGATCAATACAACACACATTATTGTATGAAACAAAGTCTGTAGCAGCGAATGCTGAGGGAAGGAGAGAGGGAAACATACATAATTAATTTTATTTGACAAATACTCATTGATTTTCTGAAAACATTCATACCCTTGTCTGTCACATGACACCACAGTGCAATACAGCCAGAGACAAGTATTTAATTTTGCATTAGGATGAGGCCTTGTTTGCTTGTTTAAAATATGATCTTGGCTGCAAGGAAAAGGCTCTTCATTTGATTGGAAATTTAAAGTCAAAATAAATCAAACAATCACCCTAGCTCTCAGGTCAATATCAAAACCATTTAAAAACTACTATTAATTTACAAGATATACATCAGGGAAATAAAAACATAAAGGCGTGGGTGCAGTGACACAGTACTAGTGAGACTGGGGCAAGACCTGCTGCTCTCTGGATGTGTGGCCCACCAGGCTGGCTGGTGAGAGGGAACCAGAGTCTTCCAGTTCCTGTGAGTTCCCAATGTTCTCAGTGGCAGGGCTCTCTTCATCATGTTTTCCCTCAGGAGTCTCATGTTTTGAAATATTTTATTTGCTAAACAGCATTTCATTAGGCAATTCATATATTTTCTCATTTTATACAGACCATCAGAACTTGTAATTTTCACTAAATAAATTGTTATTAAAATGAGTTAATATCATTCCAGCCCCAAATGTAATGCTTTAGTTGGCCTCTACAGCCATCTCACAAGCACAGAATACAACCTGATAGTGCACATGATCTCAGTCACCACCTCTGAGGGCCACCCCCAGACCATTGCCCCACAAGTATCTCTGAAAATAGAGATAACAGCAGGAAGGAGGAGACCAACACCTTTGAGGATTACTATCCCTTTCCTCTTCTAATTGTCTCTAGATATGTTAAAATTAATTCTTAAATGATGGCACATATCCAACCTTCAAAACACCACAAAGGCAGTGGTCATGCTACCCATTAATGCCACTGAGAAAATTCTACCCAAAGTCTAGATCAGACTCTTAACTATCCTGTAGCAAGGAGCTGGAGATAGAAAATTCATTGTTTTCAAACATCTAGAGCCTAGAATATATAGCTCCAAAGCTGACAATCTGAGTCTTAGCTTGAATAACGGGCATTAAGGAAAAAATAACATAAAAGATGATCCTTCAGTGATTGCTGGCTGATTTAGCACAATTTAATCCTAAGAATTTAATACTACTTCATTACTAGACCCCAAGTTTGAGTGATTCCATAAAACAATGTGCCACAGAAGCAGAGTCCAAGTGACTGGCTTTGGAATCAGCAAATGTTTCCCAGGTAACTGGGCCTGTGAACGACTTTCATTTCAGTGTGACATACCATCCAAGAAAAGAGGGCTGTGACTAGGTGCTGGGTCAATGCATGCTAAGTACTCAAAGTTTTAACATTCTAGAGAAAATTAGTCATGAAAATATATGTCCTTAGTTTAGAAATTTGTATTATTCTAGATGAATGTTCTAAAACAGTTACACAGCCTCTAAAAGTAGCTGGCTAAGGAATGGTCCAACTACTCATTTCAGCCAACACGCACCAGGATCCATTCTATCCTCCAGACTGTGCTGAGTACACTAGGAAACACAAGGAAACACAGTGGACTCCGTGTGACCTTGAGAAACCACACTGCCTGGGGGGAAAACATCAGGGAGGAAAGTGATGCCACTCAGGGAGGGTTTTCTGCTGAACGGCTACCGGACGGTAAGCCCAGACTTGCAGGAATAGAATGGCCTTAACATTATACTAGCTGTCCAGCAGCAATGTGAAAATAAATTATGATAAAAGAAAAAAATACTTTGAAACTTTAAAAAAATCATTATATGTAAGATATAATAAATCTTATTATTCATGAAGCAACTAGAGAAATGAAAACATAGACGTATAATATATATCATAATACAATGCAAAATTTCTCCAAGGTAGTTCAACAGAACTATAATTCTGTGAGATGGTTACTCCAAAAGAGTACTATGGCCAAGTCAGGGTAAGAAGCACAAGGTTTAAATAATCAGTCCCATATTAGTACTGCCATTACCAGTAGCTCACATTTCCTAACTGTCAGGCACAAAGCTGAGCCTTTTATGGATCATCTCATTTACCCCACAACAACCTTGTAAGACAGATACTATGATGATCCCACCTTACAGTTGAGGGACCTGAGGCATATGACATTTTTGTATAACTTGCCCAAGGTCACACAGCTAGTTTGTGACAGAGCCAGGACTCAAACTAAGAGCCCCCACACCTAGCCACAACAAATACTCTCTCAAAGTTTTTGAAATTCATCGTGACTCTCTCAGAGGGAAATAGAACATGTGTCTGTCCTGATTTTATTAATTTTTTTTTTGGCACAACCTGCAACACTTTGGAAAATGGAGCAATAATGAAAATGCATTCATGACCTTTTCCTAAACTCCTTTTCCCGGGCTTGGGCTATACATTAGTCTAAGGAATTCCCTGTATGTTCCATGGAGCCCAATTTAGTAATCCAAGAAATAGCCACTGACAATTACCACCCTGGGTCACTATCACAATAGAGAGAACAACTCTTGTTGCATTATATATCATATCCCTTGAAATTCACAACATCCCTTCAAGTGAAGACTAAAATATTAAACTTCTGCTTTGCACTTATTAGCTTTATTACACTTTATAAGAAAAAAATGAAACAGGCTCATCAGGCAATTTTGTTACCAGTGAGTGGATTTTCCAATATTTTCTTCATCTAGTTTATGTAGCATAGCCTATAATGTAATCACTTTGTTTGAAAACCCACAATTTTTGTCATCAGCGCCATTAAGGTAAACTTAGTGTAGGAGAAACTCAATCCTAACACATCGAACATATAGTTTGGGAGAATCTGATAAAGTAGATCCTCATTTCTTGATGATCATACCACTTTTTTGTGAACTAAAAGTCAACAATCTAAGAACAACAGAAACTGAAGCCCAAACACACTGAAGCCCAGGGATCAGTGACAAGAGGTTATGTGATTTGGTACCTTCATGTTTTCTCCCCTTAAGAATCACATAAGATGGCCAGGCTTGGTGGCTCAGTCTGTAATCCCTGCACTTTAGGAGGCTGAGGCGAGTGGATTGACTGAGCCCACAGGTTTGAGATCAGCCCACGCAACTTGGCCAGACCTCATCTCTACAATAAATAAATAAATAGCCAGGCATGATAGTGCACACCTGTAGTTCTAGCTAGTTGGAAAGCTAAGGCGGAAGAATTGCCAGAGCATAGCAAGTCGATGCTGGGGTGGTAGTGAGTGTGCCACTGCACTCCAGCCTGGGTGACAGAGTGAGACTCCAACTCAAAAAAAAAAAAAAAGAATCAAACAGGCAGTAAGATAAATGAGATGTCTTCTTTTTATAAGAAATCTGCTGTCAGATAAAGTACTAAAATGATCTGATATCACCATTCCCCCTCCATAAGCAACCACTGTCAGAAACAGTCTTAAAATGCTCACACTGAGCCTCGGCAGCTGATGACATCACCACAGTATCCTAGCAAATGCCTTGTGCTAATGATGCGTGGGAGGGTGCTCCTGGGGACACCATGGTCCTTCTGAAAGGAGTTCAGTCATGCTGCTTAGATGAAACCACCATGACGGGGTGGGCGGGGCGTTGCTTCGTGATGGCACAGCAGTTCAGTCATACTCGATGATAGGAGTTCTGCGGACGGATGGTGACGGTGGCACAACCATGACAGTGTGCTTAATGCCACTGAACTGTACACTTAAAATGGTTAAAATGGCAACAGTTCTCATGTATATGTCACCACAATTGAAAATAATAATTTAAAGAGAAACATTAATACAGTTTCATGTTGTAATTTTTTTTTTTTAATTGGAGTCTCACTCTGTTGCCCAGGCTGGAGTGCAGTAGCACACTCACAGCCATCCCAGCGTTGACCTGCTAGGCTCCAGCAATCCTTCTGCCTCAGTCTTGCAAGTAGCCAGAACTACAGGTGCGCGCTACCACGCCGGGCTAATTTTTTACTTATTGTAGACACGAGGTCTCGCCAAGTTGCCCAGGCTTGTCTTGAATCTGTGGGCTCAGGCAATCTACTCATCTCGACCTCCCAAAGTGCTGGGATTACAGGTTGAGCCACCGAGCCCGGCCCATGTTGTAATTCTTTCTGGGGAAAGGGCACGTTATTTCCACTTCCCTGTATGCTCCCCTTTAAAAATAAACCTATTTTTTAAAAATAAAGAACTAAAATTTTAACACTTAGGATATTGTCTAATAAAAATTCTGCCGCGTTTGATGGTTTTATGTTTCTTCCCTTCTAGAATAAATGAGGAATGTAAATTCACAATAGGCCTTCGATGAAGAGATACAAAGCTAAACATCTGGTGAAACAACACAGATAAGTTGGTTAGGAGTCTAAAGAAATGTTTTCGGATTCCATGAAGCCAATAAAAGGAATCCAAAGAGTTCCAGAAATCCTTCCTCTTTTACTATATTTGGCCATCAGCATAAAAGCATTAAAAAGAAAGGCTGAGATTTTAAAAACTGCTCCTTCCAGGGAACTCAACAGAAGCAGATTGGAATGCCCAAGTTCCTTCATCTTCTTTCCTTTCTACAGGAACCTGAACTGAAGAACTTTCAGAACAAGGGAAAAAAATACAAGTCAGATAAAAGTAGGATGAGAAAGCTGGGCGCGGTGATTCATGCCTATAATCCCAGCACTCTGGAAGGCTGAGGCAGAAGGACCACTTGAGCCGAGGAATTCAAAACCAGCTTGGGCAACATAGCAAGACTTTGTCTCTACGGAAAAAAAAAAAAATTAGCTAAGAGTGGTGGCACTGTAGTCCCAGCTACTTGGGAGGCTGAGGCAGGAGGATAGCTTGAGCCCAGGAGTTTGAGGCCACAGCGAGCTATGATCATGTCACTGTACTCCAGCCTGGGCAAAAAAAGGAGTAAGGAGAGAAAGATGAAAAGATGCCACATATGCAGCACTGGAGGCTGCATGGAAGGAATGCTAGCATGATAAAGGGAAGAATAGCAGCCTCAAAATGCATCAAACACATCAGGCTCAGACATGGGGAGAGAAGACTCACATCCTGGCTATATCTGTGGGGGTACTAAGTCTGGATGGCTCCCAGGGACTTCCAGCCTGAGACATCTACTTCTGTGCCACAGCAGCATCAATGTGTGGGGGACAGTCTAGGATTTGGGATGTGGGCCTGCATGGTCACAGAGCAAGTGCGATCTGTATTCATGGGGTCGGCCATATCTTACAATTCTAAAGACATGAGTAACCAATCAGGAATTAAATTAATTATTTTACAACTCTGAAAACACATATGAATATTAACATTAAAATACCTAAGGTAGAAATGCAATCATCATGGACGTGGGTTTGGTGCATATATGGAAAGCAGCTCTCTGGAGAAAAGCTCTCTTACTCCCTCGGGGCTTTTTTACAGAGTGTGGATTTTTTAATTCCTAGTGGAATATTTTTCATACACCATTGCAGACTATTAAGTACCAGATATTACATTATGTAGTTTAAACTTTGCACTACTGCATGAGAAAGACCTCCCTGTCGAGAGAACTATTTTTTACGGCTAGCATTTTTTAATATGAAAATGAACACTCCTTCAGGGTAAGATCACTACAACTGGAATTTGGAAGAACTTTCTAACTGAACATATCCATCAATGTGTAGACATTCTCTCGGGGGTGGAGGGTGAGCAGGAGAGCAGGAACACGACAGGAGGAAGGCTTGCTAATAACTTACAGTGTCGACACAGGGCAGAGCAGCAGGTTTATAAGGCCTGCCTCCACTGGCACAACTGTAACACACAGGGGACCAGCACAGGGGGCTGGCAAGTTAAAAGAAATAATCACGTTAAAGAGCAAAGATAAAAACTGCAAGAAAGTTCAGGACAGTTAAAGGTACACTTGCTAATGGTGGACTATTAACCACATACCCAGGAGAGATGTAGACTCAGAAATATTAAAAAGGCAATATAAATGCACTTTTCAGGCAATTCTTGAGAAAACAGATCCCTCGCAGAATTTTGGAGTCAAATGTGGAAATAAAATCTAAGTGCTGGTGATCCTTTAAAAATCTTTGCCACAGAGAACTTGAATACTCAGTATCTGGAAAAATTGAAAGTTAAACAAAATTGACTACTCACTTGTACACTGTGCCTCCATTGCCATGGCCAAGGGTGTCTCGATACCGGATGTCTTGTTCATTCATCTCCACAAGAAAGAAAGAAAAACAAAAAGGGTGTCATGCCGTGGATAGAAATGTCAAGGAAAAGCAACTCTGGGCCATAAACAACAAGCAGTCTGGGTCATTTCAAGTTCAGCTGCAAGAACGAGAAGATCAATACAACATTTGCTGTCCAATTTATAAAAGACGATACCAAGGGACAAAGTGATGGAAAGTTTAATGACAATTTGTTTGCCTGGGTCATTTCATTAAAGTTTGATAAAAGGTGTCAAAATGGAATGATATAACATAGCTCAAAAGGGTCAGGTCAGAGATACTGGTAAGAAAACAGTCCCCAGCACTGCATATAACCAATGCCAAAGTCAAACTTAGAAAGACAGCACACACACAGATGCACACCCAGCAATCTAATGCATGATCTGTACATAAATCAGTCCTGGGAAACGCCTCCAGTCATCCTGTAATTAACATTTAATAAACTAACTGAATAATGTCTATGATTTTCCTTGAGTAGATTCAGCTTTTTTTTGCAAATGATAAGCTAGTATACAAAAAAAACTGGGTGGAAATCACATGGTAAAGATAGAAAGGAACCAAATCAATGTACTTTAAGAGTACATTTCGTCAAATATTACAATGCATAAAAGCACACAGTCTAGGCAATTAATTTTTATAAAATAAAGTCATTTTCACAGGTTAATATATAAAACAGTCTGCACATTTTCCAAGGTTCTATAAAACCTATTATGCCACAAATGTTACTCTAATTTGTATCATGAATAGTAGGTGAATTATGTTAATGCCCATAAAATAATGTTTAAGAATTTTAGAGGACTCCCTAAAATATTGTTCATCAGATGACTTTTAGACGAGTCAGACTTTATTTGATATGTTCAGTAATTTTCTACATACTGGTCCAGTTGCTTAAAAATTAACTGCCAACTTTATTCACAAAGTGGATTTAATAAAAGTGTTACTTTCCATATAGCTAAAGCTTGGGAAAAGTCATAGTAAGCCCTGAAAAAAAAAAATCAATTTCCAGGAAATTGCACTGCCTTGCATGGGCAGAAAATGGATGGAGTTTTTAATTCAATATCATTTGCCAAAAAAAAAAATTGTTTGCTCTCAGACCACTACAGTAAAGCTTTAAATATTTTGCTCGGCTTTAAACTTCCACCAAGTGAATAAAGCAAGCCCCCATTTATCGAGGGAAATATTTTCCTTCTGCACATTTCTGAAGTTGAAGCTTCAGAGAGCTGTGATAATTAGGAGTATAGTACAGGTAACAGAAACAGCCTCCCTTCCAAGGCGCTTTGCCAATCCCTAAAAGAATATTGACAGATTGATGTGTAAAGGCCAATTCAGCACCCAATTTAATTGTAGTACAACCAGACCGATGAAATTTACCATCAGCTAATTACTATATTTAGGGTCAGTGAAGAAATGACAGACAAGTCAGAAAAACGGGCTACTATTTTCCTATTGCAGGGGAGTTCCATTCTCCACCAGCATTATATTACTAGTACAGGAAAACATTTTAAGCTGTTTAAGAGACAAAGAATAGGAAATCTCAGTACGCTGGACTGAATGATATGCCGAAAGCAGCATGAAGAAAAGCAGCACGTCGCAGAGCTGCTCTGAGGTTGACTGCGATCAGTGGTGGATCCGTAAATAGCGGCGGCTAGCGGCAGGTGCAAGCAAGCTGCCAGGCCAGGTCCCTCCGAACAATTCTCTAGGTGATCAGTGTGTCTCTTAACAACATAAAGTGGGGCCCTAACTTGCCTGGCAAGCAGCACTCTCATCATGGCCTGAAATCAGTCTCTGGGACTCAACTGCACACGTTACAAATCTGTGGCCCGGGTCTGGGTTGAGCAGGACGTATCTCTGTGTCGCAGGGTCTGGCTCTGCAGAGCTGCAGTCCACGGTGGCATCTCCTCCCTTCTCCACAGGCCAGAGGCTTGATTCTCTGAGCACACTCAACCACTGTAACCCTGGCACTAAAGCCCTGTCATCACGAGGGCCCACTAGAAAGCTCAGCAGCCACCCATGCTGCACTCCACACACCCAACCCAACAAGCGGCGATGGGTGTTTCTCAGGTCAGGGCACAGGCCGGGGGCATGTCCAGCAGGGAGAGGGAGGAGGGAGAGGGTGGCTGGCTACAAGTTACGCACATGTGCACCAAGCACTGAGTAAGCAAATTCAAGGATGGAAAACATCAAGGTTAATATGGAATCCCTCAGATAACAAGAAAACTTCAAGAGTCTTACAGAGATAAAGTGGTTCAGAAGAACAGGTTCTAGAACGATGTCACTTAAAAAGACAGTACCTAGCAAAAATTAATTACAGTGTTTCCCAAAATGTTTTTCTTACAGTGTCTTAAAGTTATACAGTCTTTGGTCTATTAACTGATTGTTCGTTTTTTAATATTAAAAAAATCAGATTTTTTTGTTTATTTGAATTTTTTGATTTTTATATAGTCTATACAAATACTCATGTTTTTTAAAAAGCTTTAAAAAGGAAAACTATTAGGGTGGAGTTCATGAACTAATAATATTTTTTGAATTTCATATTTCTGATCAAAATGGGTTAATTTTTTTTTTTTTTTTTTTAGTTAGAGTCTTACTCTGTCGCCCAGGCTGGAGTGCAGTGGAATGATCAAAGCTCACTGTAGTCTCAACCTCCTGGTTTCAGAAAGTCATCCTTCCTCAGCCTCTCAAGTAGCTGGGACTACAGGCATGTACCATCAAACCTGGCTAATTTTTTTGATTTTTTTGTAGAGATGGGGTACTGCTATGTTGCCCAGGCTGGTCTTGAACTTCTGGGCTCAAGCAATCCTCCTGCCTCAGTCTCCCAAAAGTGCTGGGATTATAGGAATGAAGCACCATGCCCAGCCTCTAATTGATCTTAACTGAAAAAAATCAACAATGGGATCAACAAACAGCGAACATTTCTTCCTTTTTAGTTTAAATGAGGGGTATTAATCCAACTTTTCAAAATGCAGCACAAAAACACTGATCATTATATAAGAAGGTAGAAGTATGGAGACAACCTCTTCATCAACAGCCCTGGCCACAGGAATGTAAACACCCAACTGACGGACACTCCCAAGGCAAAAGCAATTTCATCAGCTATAATGATTGTTTTGAAGAAAAGTTTTAAAAATCACACTGCTCTTCAAATTGAACATGGGTGAAGTTTTTATTCAATAAAAATCCCAAATAGTTTTAAAGTGTTGTTCAGTGTCCTTATTTTGACTAAAAGAGTAAATAAAAGGCAGAATAACAGTGTGAGAGAGGAGGAAAGCTACATGAGTTACAATGACGTGTCAATTGCCAAAACAGCAGGTGACTTCAGAGAAAGGACTGGCACAAAGCCTGATCCTACTCAAAGAGGCTGGGCCACCACGGACAGATAGCTGCCCAGCGGGAGCCAGGAGGTGCTGTGGGGGAAGACGGTGACTTGTGGTTTGGACTTACACACACAGCCTCGTTCATGGTTCAGGCTTCAGATAGGACTCAGGATGAACTGAGGAACCTAAGAGTTTTATACTGGTTATAACAGAGTTTTTACAGCTAATTTTATAGTACATACCTATTCCCCTCCCCCATTTTTTTCTAAACACAAAAAAGTTTTCTAAAGGCACCTGAGGGTCTCAAAATAACAGCCAAAGATGCACCTGGACCAAAATCAGTTCTAGATCTGACTTCTCAGTACATGTACACTTGATTTATCAGGAATAGAAAAATACTGGCACCCTCTCCTACAAAACCAAAAAAACAAAAAGAGGACAAACAACTGTAGAGATACAAAGGTCAAAGCCACATAGTCTTGGAGTAACTGTGCACTTCTGCAATTCTTTAAATTGACCCTTTGGGCTGTTTCTAATCAGTGTCCAATCAAGGGCCAGTGTTACACAGACGATGCCACACTAGAACTGAAGGAAGAGCAGCACAGCCAGGAGACACGGCAGTGAGATCGACTTAGAACGTTCAACAAAACATGCCAAAAATACCCTAGGATTTATTTTTTTAAGCTGGAAAAATGAAATCCTCTATCATAAAGCAATAACAGGAAAACAATGTCTCCATTCCAAAGACTAAATGATACACCTTTTTAAAAGTGCTTGATTTAATATATTAATGAAATTAATGGGGAAAAGTGAAATGGAATTCAATTATGGATCAGCAAAAAAAAATTCTTTGTTTATTGTCTGCCTATGTTAAGAAGAATCAGTACCTATTGCTTATAAATCATTAAAATACAAATGCTCAATTAATCCTTATTTTATATGTAAAGGTCTGACAGAAACTAGGCCTATCACTAGACCTCAGCTTCACAAATCGAAGCAATAATGGTTTCAGAAAGCAGTCACACTCTATGAGCAGACAATTGGAGAGATTTAGTAAATCCCACTTTATAGAGCACAGACTAATCGGAAAACACAAGCCAGTCAAATGTTTCTTATGAACTGTTGACACTATATCAATGCTGAATCAATTGGTGGCATTTACTCTGAGTGACAGAAAAGAAATAAATATTTATATCACATAACCTATATCAATGAACCCAGGCAGAAAGCTATTTCTAACCTGTCAATATTTGATTATCTTGAAGAATCATGTCCCTTTCTTTTAATGATTAATATGAATTCCTTATTAAATCTAAGTGGAGGCTAGTGGAAAGGCAAATCATTATTAATGCTTGAGAGCATAAACCATTGAAATAAAAAAGTACGCTCAAGTGTTAAAGTATCGTTAAATGTGACTTACATCCTCCATAGCAGAGGTCAAGAAAATGTACCCCTGTCCACACTGTGCACGGTCCCTGCTCACGCCCTGTCTGGGGCCCTATGACACCAAGGAGCTGAGGAATTCATCAAATAAAGGAGTATTTTGAAAGTTTCCAAAGGTGGGTTTTTGGGGTTTTTTTTTTTTTTTTTTTGCATGAGAATAAATATAAGAAAGGCTAATACTTAAAAGAAAAAAAAATGCCACACTGTTTAATGTGGGGTTAACACATCCCCAAGGGAAAGCAATAAACAATCTTTAAGTGTCAAAAATCATTGCCATGACATTCTCCCACCACAGAGAACCTCATAACTGAGACCACTCAGATATTTATGACAGGTTTGTTGTCAAGACATTAGGGACGTTTCAGAAAGCTTATTTTTTTTGCAGTGGATATAAACTGTTTCTCATTTTTGAAAGAGGAATCTATGACAGGTTATTTTCCATTGCCTGGGTTGAACAAATGTAGTTAAAGCTTCTTAATTTATGTCAATTTTGAAATATATTTTCCAGCTGAAGCACACAAGTGACTCATACATAAATTATAATTAGTAACTAGAATGCAAGTGTGCTGAAGATACATAAATGTTCTAGGCTTGGTATTTCTGCTTTCAGTTAGATTTTGTCTACCCTGGTTATGAACACATTAGGGCACTGGGGAGCTACAGACATGGACCTCAATCAAAACAAATCTTGGCTGCTTGAAGTTAAAAGTGTTGGATAAATGCTCTGAAAATGCTGAGACGACTGAGAATACACCTGCACCACTTCTCCTTGCCATATAGAGGCTATTGAAGGACTAAAACTTGTCACACACTCTGGATGACAATCAGATGTCAGAACCAGATCAACTTAATGCTTTCTAACTGTGTTCAAGGAACTGTGTGTTAAGTAAGCCAGGTTTCCAGAGCACGAGATCGGTGCCTGCTTCAAGGATGCACCTCATAAGGCCCTACGTCACAGGTGACCCTGCAAGACAGGAATGGGCACCCAGCCTTGTCTTCCCGACAAGCTCCATGCAGGTACTTGACTCATGAAATGCCAATGAGGCTAGAGGGTCAGCGTGTGAAGGCACTGAATAAGCATCTGAGATAATTAAGATTTCAGCCTTCGAAACATGGACGGGAAGTGAACAGCAGTTAAGAAAATCAATAAGAGTCTTTTATTTGCAGTGACACAGATGTCTCAGTCAATAGAGCCTAATAGGCAGGCCTGATCGCAGTGGACAGGCGCCTGCCTCCCAGGCTATCAAAGGGCTCCACTCTAACAAATACCGAGATGCATTCATGCAGCTACTGGAGAGCCAGGACCCTATCGGTAGCTGCGTTGACCAGTATATGTTTAAAAGCACGATTCTATTTCAGAGGTGTCCATTTGCTTGAATCAAAATTAGTGAGAATAACTGGCCCACAGGCCTGTTGGTCCCTCACTAGTTAGGGTAGGTCATTCAGCTTTGGATGGCCAGTCGACTGGGCAAAACATGGTCTCCTGAGGGCCAGGGATTACAATCGTCCAGAGGTCTGCTATCACTCTGTTGCCCTGAAAAGCCAGTGTTAGTTGCAGGACAAAAGAAGCAGCCAAGGTACGACAGTGACAGTTTTCCTTTTCTCCCTAAAGATAATGAAAGAAACCATCACCTCAGAACGCAGGGCCGTTTCCACAGCCCATGGGTTGACACACTTGTTCAGAACCGATTAACTTTTTCTAAACTGAGATGGCAGCAGGGTGTGTGCATGGTACTTCAATCTGCTGGGAGTGAAACCCATTAGCACAGTTTGAAAAACGGGCTGCAAATTGTTCTGCCAATCAAATTAAGCCATGTTAGTCACTTATGACAAGAAGAAATTCACAGACTCTTTATCTGTTTAATAAGTTTATGGATACAAAAACTGGACAGTCAGAAGCTGCTACTATATGAAAATCTTGATATGTAATAACACCTACCTGGCCATTGGCTAATATTTTCTTCAATTCAGCAGAAGATTTCTTCAAACTGAAAAGGAAAGACACAATTTTTAGTGGCAAAATCATCAACACTTCCAACACCACTGAAAATTCCAGACTAAAATACACCTTTGCTTTTGGCTGTAGGCATTGACACCATCCTTCCGATATAAAATGTTTTCAAAAGTAACTAGCCAAACGCCAACGGTATCTACGAAGAGACTGAAACCCTGGGAGTCACATAAGCAACACAGCTGTGTGAAGCTGCAGTGTTTCATGGGAGGCTTCAGTGCCTGGTTTGACTTTGTTTTGGGGGGGCATGAGCTCTGATGCCGTTGGTGGCCTTTCAGTGGCAATTTTATGTGGACAATCTCCTCTGCTAAGCACAAAGTACTTAACAACACACTTTTAGACTGTTCAGAGCAAAGGGTACAGAACTTCAAAAGATAAAACAGATCATTTCAGCCTCAGTCTCATACAATTTAGCATCCTAGGAGGCAAATCTGCCTGAGAAGTAAATCCTAGGACTCACTAGCCATGTGTTCTGGGACAAGTTATTCATCCTCTTTGAGCTCTCAAACTCAATTTCTTCTTTCTAGAAAATGGGAGAAAACATCAACGTGTAGGGCAACCAGGAAAATTAAGTATTATAAAAAATCTAGTACTCTGTCATGTATGTAGTCGGTGTGATTTTAGCTGCCTTTGTGATTTTAGCTGTTCATTGCCTAATGTATGAGACATAGCTTCCAGAATGATTTAGGAAATACTAAAATGTTCTCAGGACATATGTGGCTATGTTGACACATACATGGGTGAGTTTAGTGACAGTCCTTCTTGAAGAAAGAAGGGTGCCACGGGAGCTCTGAAGTCCTGCCAGCTTCACAATGGAGTAGCATGTAACTAGTGCCTTCCCCCAGCAACGTCTGAGTGGAGATCTCTAGTCCTGATCTACCCACTTCAACCCTCTACCCACCTACTAGGCTAGCACTTTCCCTGTGCTAGCCACCAACTGGAGACCTTTCTTCCCCCAGGCCTCTTCCAGTGGGAGAGTCTGACAGCTCCCTGAGAACACAGGCCACACCTCACTCATTCAACATACTCCACTCCCTCCTCACCCTTGGATTTGGCTTGGCATGTGCTAAGAGTCTGGTAAATGGTGACCATAGCTCTAGGTGTTACTGTACTGTGGAAGCAGGAGTGCAGCAAGACATGGAGAGTATGAACACCTCTGCAAGCAAAAGGATGAGGGACATCACAGCAAGCACACGTTCCATTTGGCACCTTCAATAAGTTATGCCAGAGAAGACTCAGTGGGACCACACTTGCCATTTCAAGGTGTAGTCCCCCTTCCTTCTTAGGAGCTTAGACTTTCGCTGTGGTCAACACAAACTCCAGAGCCTCCACCCCTCCTGATCTAGGTTTCCTAAAATATGCCCTCGTCTAGGGCTTTTAGCTCTAACATGTCATCCCGCCAAGCCTAAGAGCCCATACACAGAAGTGGCAGTTAATAATTATGTAGAATGGAACGAAAGCTGAAATATATACCAAAAAGTAAACAAAAGCCTAAAGTCAGTCCAGTTCACACAATAATAGCAGCTGCCATCTATTGGGTGATGACCATGTGCCAGGTACCGTGCTGTGCTTATTATTCTATTGCAATCCTCACAACGATGGTTCCCTTGGGGTACAGCTGTTGTCCCTAATTCAGAGAGGAAACTAAGGTACAGACCTTGCTCAAAGTTAGTCTACGTTCTGCGCGCGTGTGCACACACACACAACCTCCTTTTTTTCTGGGGAACATTTAGACCCCAGTATTCCTATAAAGAACTCCCAATTTATTAGTTCCAATTATCGTAAAAACACAAATAACCACACAAAGCCCAGGCAATGTTTCTCCACAGATATTCCATTATGTTATGAACTTGAAATAATAACATTTTGATTCATTGCATTTACAAAACGCCTTTCATCCAAGAAACAAACGTCATTCCTTAATACAGTGTCATCAATCTTGCCAACACCAGAGGTAGATCGATGGGAAGTTTAATCACCCTAATTTTACAGAATGAGAAAGCCAGGTTGTTTAGGGAAGCCCTTGCCTTGGCAATAGGACTTGAATTCAGTAATTATGGCCTAGGACACCATGTGGATTAGTAAGCTCAGTGTAATAAACAGTCATTCACCTACGGCAAAAAACTACTCATGCTTTGAGAGTAACAGGAAAATGCTGATTTCATTCATTATGCCAATATCTGGCTACCAACTTGGTCTAGTTAAAAAAAAATGTGTATTCTGGCAACTTCTTTGTGACTCAGTTTACTCAATAATTCATTTATCTGTATGTCACAGTGACCATTTATCTGTAGGTCGCTGTGACATACAGTGCTTCTAAAAATTACATTTACAAATATTTTAAAATGTAAACATGATACAACTGCAACCTGAGCAGGACACCTGAAGAGGGACCGAGGCATCCTGAGGTGAGTAGCAGGGAGAGAGTACTAGAAATGTTGCCAGATCAGAAAAGACAACCGCGCCAGGAGAACTTACTCCAGAGGCAAGACTGAAGGGGAATTTCTGTGTGTGTGGCCACTTGTTCCAGTATGATGCACCATCACCTGGAGTGCCAAGTGCCAGGCCAGGGGATGGGACTTTGACAAGGAAGACATCACAGTCTCTGCCCGCAAGAGCACAAACTCTACTGGGGGACAGTGGTGACTCTCACAAGGTGCCCACCACTATAGGAAGTGGTCATGAGCATTCACAGAAGGGGTTCCTGGGAGGCAGGTCATATCAGGACAGTTTTCTGAAGACAATGGGGTCCTCAAAGATGACCAAGGCTGACCAGATCGAAGGAAGAGGCAGGGAGGACAAGGAGAAAAGAAGTCAGGAGAACATGCAGGCCCTGCAGCGGGGGAGTGTGTCTCCACAGGGTACCATGTGCTCCTCGGCAAAGCTGGCATGATAGGGGTGGATGTAGTGGCTGGCTGGCAAGCTGGCAAAGATAGAGCACCCACAATGGGGACCACATGTCTCCCACAGGTAGGAAGAGCAGTGATGCCCTCAGTAGGGAGTGAGGACCCTGAGCTGGGCATCAGCAGAGGGGCTGGAACCGGCAAGACTAGGAGGAGCCCTCAGCAGCTGATGACCCAAGAGCCTGGGTCACCCACACAGCAAAGGGTGCAGATACAGACAGACACGGGCTACTCAGAGGTAGAACCACAGGGGAGGCCCTGATGATGTGGAGGAGGAGGAGGAGGAGGACCGCAGGGAACTCAGGGTCAGCAGGGCAGGTGCGGGAGGCTCTGCTGGATGGTCAGCCTTGCCGTGTGCTGGAGGGAGGATAGCTTGAGAAGCATCAGCTGGAAGTGGGTATATGTCCTGAGGGCTGCCCCCCATCCTCACGTGCAGGGCCGACAGACACAAGGCCCAGCTCAGGGAAAAGGGCCTTGGGAGACATGGCCAGGTGACACCGGGGGCTACCTCAGCCGGGACAGACCTCCTCCCATGGGAACACGAGGAAGAAACTGGACAACCACTTGGCAGGGAGCGGGGCTGGAGGTAGGAGGAGGGCGGGGAAGGTAGGTGCCCCCACAGAGAGGGTCCCCCGCAGCTCCCTGGTACGGAGGGGACAATGCACCTGCAACAGGACCCACCTTTGTGCCAACTCTGTCCACCTTTTTTCTGTGTCACTCCCAGGACACTCCTTTCCTCCCTCTGGGCCCCTGCCCCAGCCCAGGATCCTGAGCTCCATCCACACGGCGGGCACCCTACACACTGAGCTGCTGCCCCACTCCCAAGCCTCAACCAAAGCTTGTGCCTCTGTCTCAAATGCCCTCCTCTGCCTCTTGGAACAACCAGGCCCTTCTCATCCTTCCAGTCTAGATGGAAACACCACTCTCCCCATGTTCTCCTCATAGCTGCCTGTTCCCGACATGATGCTGATGGCAAGTACAGTTACTTTAGACTTGGTCTCTGTCTGTAATCCACTGAGTGGTGAGTTCAGAGGGTGAGGACCACACTGTACTCCTAGAGCCTGGGACAGCACCTCATGACAGGGGCCTCTCAGTAAGTGCTTGCTGTCAGTTACAACCCGGGGCACAGAATGCAGCCAACGTGGGTGGCACACTAAAATCACCCATGGGACCTTTTCAAATTAGTCCCCCCACAACAGGAACTGAGCAAGCTGTCAAAGTCATCCAGGAGGCTGTCATATCCCTGAAGGAACTTGCCACAGATGAAAGGCTGATGCTAGACAGATGATCTCTGAACTTCTGTCCAACCTGTGACTTTATAATACTCTGTGAACACACATGAAAACTTTTGAATAGCCAAGCTAATTAACTCCTGTTGTTAAAAACCAAATCTGGGAGAACTGAAAAGTTCTCCTGTGTCTGTCTTGCCATCTTTCCAGCCCCATCTTGCTTTGAAGAAATCTGGCCTAAAACACCAGGGAGCACCCCCATTCTTCCTCAAGGCCCACCATCAGTCTGGATGGGTAACTCCTGTTTTGGAAATCCAGGTAGCCATGAAAGATCCTGTGCCTTACAGCCGAGCATGGTGAGGGACCCTCTATCCCCAGGTCTCTGCAGGGCTCACATCCCAACAAGCATGCAGACAGAAGTCGCAATGCGCCAGAGAGCCCAGCCCTTGCTGGGAACTAAAACGCCTGCCTCTGGTGACCACAAGGCAGGTGAGTGGCTGGGATAACTGCATTTTAGGGCAAAATAAACTGTTTAAGAAGGAAACACACTTTCAGAGAGGTGTGTTCATAGCATGACTGTCAGTGGGGTAGACTCACTGACACCATAGCTGAGTCAGCTGACACCGTAACTAAGACATCAGGGACGTGACCTTGGGGAGGAGGGAGGGCAGAGAGAGGCAGGAGGAGGCACTAGTGATCTAAAGTGAAGCCCATGGCCAAAGATCCCAGACTGAGTTCAGCAAAGGAAAAGGCACTGAAAGCAAAGAGAAGCCTGAGCTATAAGGGCAGGGCAAGTCCCAGCCGAAGCCCCAAACCCAGAAGCACCTGACACGGGAGGTGGGGCTCTTTATTGCTGAGGTGAGCGATACACACATGGAACGATGACCTTCACAGTCACCTCAAGGGCAGTGACCCAACATTCACCGACTGAGTAACTGAATGTAGAACCAAAATTTATGGAATTCTATCAGCTTAAGCAGGTTGTGCCTTCCACTAGGGGACTTAACAGTATGGAAGTTCTCAGGTCTGTAAAGATGAACACTTCAAAAAGGCTCAGGATCTTGAGGATCCATGCTAGTGTGGGGCAACAGTGGCATGAGTTAATGCAAATTCTTTTCCTGCTGGAACAGCCTCAATCTCCTGAACAACCAAAGAGATGAGCAAGCATCACTGTCATAGTGTTAGCGTCACCGCCTGATGCATGTCTGCCTCCTTCTGGTAAAGATTCCAGTGGATGACAACTCTGCCATATGAATGAGCAGGAAGGAAGCTGGGGCGCAGTGTGCTAGAGGCAGGCAAACCACGCGGGCTGAAAAGAGATGCCATGGAGACCACGCAGCAGCGCTCCACAACCAAGACAGATAGCTGCACGTGTCTAACTTCCTCCTTCCAGATGAGGCCCTTGCTCTCTGGTCGCATGCTGCTGAGGTCATCTAGCTGGTCACATTTCTTTCTAGCCACATACACAGTTTGTGGTCTCATAGAAAAGCAGTATCACCCGCAAGCTCCTCCCCCCAGCCCAATCCTGCCAAGGTGCACCCCACATGCTCATCTCACCTATTGCTTGGGAGTGAATCTGAGATGGCCGGGCTGCCATGCTGGGAGGGTCCGGCCCGGGTATTCACCTACAAGTGAAGAAGAACTTGATCAGTCTTGTGTTCTGAGGACACAGTTCTAATTAACCTATAATTTGCCACAAATTTCTCATTTCCCTATGAAGGTTAATTAGCTTGTTGCTCGACAGACCCAAGATCGGAGTCTATTCAGTATATAGGTTACAGAACCGCACAACCCATGTATTACATAATACTCTATTTCTGTCATTATTCAAATACTTAAACACTTCTGAAAAGGAGAAATAAATGGGGGAAATTCAATTCCCTGTCTAGAACACATATAAAAACAATATGCTCAAAAGTAGACTAAGGCTGGGTGTGGTGGCTCACCCTTATAATCCCAGCATTTAGGGAAGCCAAGGCAAGAGGATTACCTTAGCCCACGGGTTCAAGACCAGCCTGCACAATATGGCAAGATCTCATCTCTGAAATAAATTTAAAAAAAAAAAAAAAAGAAATAGCTGGGCATGGTAGTGCATACCTTGTAGTTCCAGCTACTTGAGAAGCTGAGGCGGAAGGATCACCTGAGCCCAGCAGGTGGAGGCTATGATGAGCTGTGATCATGCCACTGCACTCCAGTCTGGGCAAAGAGTGAGACTATAACTCAAAAAACAAAACGAAACGAAATGAAATAAAATAAGTTAAAAAGTTGACTAAGAATATCCCCGGGGGTCAGCAGTAAACCTCAAGGTATCATGTCCTTCCAGCTCCACAATCAAGCAGGACATTGCATGTAAAATGTTTCTTACTCACTAAAAAATGAGGATCAGGTAATTAACTATAAAATATTTGAGCCTAGTACAAAAGCCAACTTTCCTTTCAGATGCGAAGCCCTAGATAGAAATCCAGAATTCATAATACAGACAACAATGAAAAGACATTAACTAGATATACGTTTCTAGCATAAATATGTCAAAAGAAGAGGTGGGTGTTCCACATGCAATATGCTTATGTGCTTAATTAATCACTGAAGTAGAGTCTGCATTCTCATTAAAATAAATCTTTGCAGAGCCCAGTACCCAGGATCATCCTGAAGAAACTGACCAACAAATCAATTCCAAATAATTAAAAATACAGCATCAAAACCCTAGAATCCAGATATACACACAGACTGAACAAATACTACAGCTGAATCCCCCTCCACTTCCCATTTAAAAAAAAAAAAAGATCGCTTGTCAGAGCTTGAGAAAGTGCAGTTTTATTTGACATTTCAATAAGTGGAACAAGGCATTACAAATCCATCTAACTTTACTGAAACAATTATTGAAATTCGTACCTTCAGGCCATGTATGTTCCGTTCCCCAGGAGGCTTGCAGGCTGAAACAGTAATTGACTAAATTGTAGAACACATCAGGGCCATTTACAAATTTGCTCAAAATGAATCGTTTAAAAAGAAATGAGGGTGACACCAAAATTAGCAGAGAGAAATGATTGAAAAGTGGCTCCCAAGACCCCGAGTGGGAATTAGGAGCCAGGGTTTCACTTGCAGGAGTAAGCATTTATAAATGCAAAGAGCTTCTGATACCACCTCATATAAATTCCAATTTCTGCTTAAAACATATAAAAATCAAGTTAGCTGAGCTAAAGTGATTAGATTCCTTTCATAATTCAAATTTCCGCAATCTGTTCCCACTCTATTTATCGCATAGCTGTTCTCACTTACACTACTTTGTGAAAATGGCCAAGGTTTTCTGGGGAGATGGGTGGAGAAGGCTCTTTTAATGCCAAAAAGATTGCTGGGGGTTCTGAGATGGGGTAGTCGAGTCTGAATACTAGCTTGCACAGTATTAGTATAAGCAGTCACTTTGACTAAAATACAGATACATAACTAATGTTATCACATTACTTGCAAATCTTGATATCTGCTAATATTGAGTTCTAAAGTTAAAGTAGTGCCAGGAAAAGTAATATTAATTTCCTGACATGTCTCAAGTTACAAGTTAGTACTTTCCTAATTCAGCAAATGCTTCTTTATCAAATGCTAAAAACACAAAAGCCCCCTGCCCATGCTGGACTGCTTTCATTTGAAAACTAGAGAGCCCTACAAATTGTATGTAAAGGGGCCATCAATTTTGATGGATTGTTTGGGGAAGGATGGATTTTATTTTATTTTTTTCTCCTCTCAAGATGTACATGTATTTTTCCTCTGTTTCTGACAACAAAATATAGAGCTGTTTAATAAGATGTGGCTAATAATTACAAGACACATCAGCTGCTTTAATTTTGTATATTTCAAATAAATTCAAATGTACTATATTGTTTTCCTAGAAAATATATCTAAACCTTAATAAAAGATTTTTAGTCTTCTAAAATGGAAGACTTCCTTAAAATGGAAATTAACTTTTTGAACAAAACAACAGTTACACACATTTGATGCCTGGTCCTTGCAGGACCATCAGCATTTCCTAAGAAGCACTTCAAGATATTTCCACAGAAGTAGCCAGTGTGTTCATAACTTCATTTAAAGAGCATGGCTCATAAAAGAAGCAGGGACAGGTGTCACCTCTATCTCTGACCCTAACATCTGCCTCACTCCCCAACCGGATTCTCAATCCTTTAGGACTGGAAGTCTCAACAATATTCAGAAAGCCCAGTAACCTCAGATTTCCTCAAGTTATGGAAGTTACTATAAGGCTAGTAAATTTTCATACTACACTCAACGTATCTTTTAACAGAAAAGACTTAGCCAGGAGCTGGGAGCTACTATCCAAGGCAATGGTGCTACTTGGAATGAGGAGCGCCACACTACTAGAAAAGTATCCATTCTCCTACGCTTCCTACTTGTTCAGTCTAAAGATCCTTTCAACAAGGCCTGACAGCAGAATCTAAGGTCTAAGGGTCTCTGAGAAGCTAAGCAGACCCACTAACACACCCACTATGTCTAACTTAACTGCATAGTTTGCATAATCTCACTTACCTACATGTGATAAGGTGTACATTCGATGCAGATAGTTAACAAGAAGCAAAAGACTACAAAGAGTTGTACTAAAGCCAGAGATAGGAAGATGGAGTCTCCTATGTTCTGAAATGTTTAAATTTGGCCTCAAAAGACAACATTTAATAATTTACTGCAGCCTAGCAGGTTCTGTGCTGGACCATGGACGACATTAACATCTCATATATTTCCTTCTTTTACATATCCTCTCCCCCACAGTATACCCTTCTCCCCACCCCTACCAAGCCCAATGACCACTTTGCATGTTCTACTGATATTTTAATGTATATGCCCTTCTACTTTAAGCAAATTATAATTGAAATAAAATTCTTACTCAAAGGATGTATGAATCACTTGTAAGCTCTATGAATCTGAAGTTATCTAACTTCTCGAACCTATTTTCTCATTTCTAAAATGGAAACAAAAATGCCCAGTAGGCAGAACTGTTGGGAGATTAGAAATGATGACACATAAAGCTAGTTAGTGCCTGAGTAGAGCAGACGTCTAGAAATGTCTGTGATTACCGTGAAAAGGGATAGTGAGAATGAAGGGGAACGCTCGTGGAAGGAAAGAAAAACAGACCCTGGAAAGATTTTGGGTGATGAGAAGTGTTTTTCTGAGAGGAAGAATGAAGACCCACAACATTGGAAGTGTAATTCTCCAGGGTACTCAATTAGAGCTTGCTACAATGTCAGGAGGGAAGAAATGAACAGAAACTTCCAGCTTGTAAAAAACTATTTATTGTGGAATTTTGAAACTTGCCCAAATTCTCTAGTCATTGCAAACATTCAGAGATAATCTGCATCCTTGTTGCCAGTCAAATACACGGACATGGCAACATTTCTTTCTTTCTTTTTTTTTTTTTTTGCTTTGTTGTTTCATCCTCAAGTACAACAGAATTGGACTAATCAGAATGCTTGTTTTAGACAATCACTGGCCCTAAATAGCCCAATTTTACTTTCTTATGTAGCACTCTATAAGGTATCAATATTGTAATAAGCACTCGCAATCCGGTCACCCACACGCACACCAGATGAGGAGGACTACCCTTGAACCCAGATCTTCTTGTGGGTTGGCCACACCAGCAGCCTTTGGAGACTTTATCAGTACAAGTAAGAGCTACTGGTTAATTGAGCCATTCAAACTTCAGAGAGTTACAGGTAATGAAAGTCTAGAATGTTTAATTGGAAAACTCATACCATGATTATTTGTACAGTATCAGTTAACGAAGGTAAGTTTAACTTTTAATTATTTCAATTAAGTTATTTCTAGAAGGGTTACTTAGAGAATTTCCTTATCTATTCCATTAGTTAGAAAACATGGATTCCAAGTGGGGCAATGTATAACGGGCAAAAGACTTAATGGTTTATATAATTAAACTGATCTTTTTCACCATTATTCAAATTTTGAGGGAAGGTGTGTGCATGGCTGAATAGTCTAATCTGCAAGGCCAGTGCTGCCAAACCAAAAAGGGGAAGAGCTATCTGACCAGGCGGCTCACCAAGACTCTCCCTCATCAGCTCCTATTTTTAAAGTCAATCAAATTTCCATTTATGAGAATTTTCTGAGGAAAAAACAAGCACTAAGCATTCTACCAAAATGTCTCTGTTAACACCCTCCATAAGCCTCGCCTCTGAGCCAGCTGACGGCTTTCTCCCCAAGAGCACTCTGGCCACCACCAGGAGCCACAATCCATACACATCCAGAGTAAAAGGCATTCATTGGCTGTGGTTTAGAAACCACGTGGATCCCCAAAGAGTTCTTTAAGCTAATGTAAGTATGTACTTCAAAAACCAAAAACAATCTCGTTAGTTTAATTTACTCTAGTAAATTAGATATTTTATCTGCCATAACTATATTATAGCCTGCAATCCCCACGATAATGAATACTTCTTTTGTTTTTTCAAATTAAGAGCTAAACATCATGTTATGTGCATTTAAACCTTTGGAAAACATAACTGTTGATGAAATAGTGTACTGAAATAATCATTGTTGATTAGAATTTGCCCAACATTACCTCTTGGAAATATCTGCAGAGGCTCTATTATCTGTCCATTTACTTGCTGTTCCATTACTGTGGAATAATACTGCAAAGAGATTACAGAAAGAGATTACTCAGTAATGTATGAATACTGGAGCAGACACTGTTAAATTCATAGGCTTTTGTAAACTGCGCGTATGTATACATCAGCCTTGACAATACTTTTCCATATCTACACCCGAAACGACAACAGTGAATATTCAGGATTGAAAGTCCAGTATAACGTTAGGCTCCACACAAGCTGTTTACCTTTAAAAGTGTTGACTGAGATTTTATATTAGTATCTGATTTAAGAAATATTTTGAGGGCAACCCCTTCGGGTCCCCTCCCACTGTGGAAGCTTCTCAATAAATCCTGCTCTCTAAAAAAAAAAAAAAAAAAAAGAAGTATTTTGAAAATGATGTGTATTTAAAATGACACGTAAGGCATATTAGTAGAAATTTCTCAAAATGCCTCTTGTTCTTTATCCCTGGATTTTGCAAAGCAAAATGAAGCTTCACATTTGACTTTGACCTACACACCAGTTAATCAAACAATGTTCACATTTGTGTATAAAATACACAGTTAATGAGAATCTAAATGACAGAGACCATGGATCTGGCAAACAAGAGATGGCCCATCCAAAAATGCCAGGATTACTATGATGAAAAGGATGCCTCATTTGAAGCAAATACACCGTTTACACTTTAGCCTTATAAATACTGAGGTACAGGTCAAATTTCACTGTAAAATTCTGGGAACAAGAAATAAAGTTCTAAGTGAATGCATCCTACTTCTTTATAAGCACAAATTGCTGTATGGGCTAAATGGTGGTCTGGTCCCACCTGCCTTCAAGCTCACCGGGGAGCTCGCGTCCACCTGACTTGCGACAATTCCGTCACCTCTCACAGTGCTTGATAAACAACAAAGGGATGTTCCTGGTGGAAAAATTACAGTGATGAAAACCGGTGATTCTATGTCTTATGGGGCTTCAGAGAGCAGGACTCCCCTTTCATCCTTGCCATTTCTCTATTAACAACGCATGCATATGATCCAAGTATCGTTTTCAGGAAACTCCTTTGTTACCATTATTTCTAAAAAAGTTTCTTTTTAGAAAGCATCACACACATCTTTCTACACCTTTCATTAAAATTCTTACCGGGTCAAGTTGTTTTCCCTCTTAGAAATAAAGGGGAGGTAAAAATCCCACATCATCTTGGAAAGCACCAGTCAACGAGTCTGAGGCCCTTAGCCCTAATGAAGTGGCAATGGATTGTTGATAGATGAGGCCTGACTCGGCTCTCCAAAGGCTTCAAACTGTAAAGGAGAGTGATCCTGTCCTCCTGTGAACCTACAAACTTACACACATACACATAAGCATGTGCAACACACTCTCTGAATACACACCCAGGTGAATGTCTTTCAGGAAATTCTGTTCCTGAAAACCACAGAAATACAGCACTCGCCATTACTCAAACAGTGATGACAAGTAAATGAAATATCAATCATGTAGGCTGTCAACCTTTTGGGACAGCAATAACTGTTAACAAGTAGTCTGGAAAAATTGTCCGAAAATGACTTGTCCTTGGCACACAAGTATTTGAGGTTTCCATGGAAAATTAAGATGCCAGTGGCTATTTGGAACATTGCTCAGGTATTCTTTTTAATGGGAAATTTGCCGGTTATTGATCCACAGCATGTACCCCTTGCTTCTGGAAGGCTGCAAGCGACTTTCCAATCAGTGGCTGTCAAAAAAATTACTGCCTTTTTGAGCTGATACAAGACAACAGCAGTGGTGGTGTTCTCCTCTAGTTAATGCTTTTCTTTAATTAACTGCTATGTACAATAGGCTAGTAATTTCAGTTACTACTTCACCATAGTCCAAGAAATCAAGACAAATAAAATATCCTTATGCTTTATCTAACAAATTAATTATAGAGAGTCTGAAGTTGGTGCTTGGGGTCGAATTTGAAAACAAATAACCTCAAATGTAAAGGGTCAGAACAGGTACAATGCATTTTTTTCCTACTATAAAACCTTGCATGCATGAAATTGACCTGTTTTCCAGCTTTATTTATTTACCTCGTAAGATAAATAAATAAAAAGTTTCCCTTTTATTTTAGGTCTGTGCCAAATCAACTGGTAAACTATACATACTTTTATAATCATTGTGAGAATTAAGCAACCTGTAAACACCTCTCTGAGCAATGACTGACACAGTCATGGTGACGATACTCAGTACACCACTTCAGTTCCTCTAAAGCAAGAGGCTAAGGTCTGTGTTTTGTCTTTTACATTTCTTCCAACTCCAAGTCTGTTTTATCCCACTGAAATACAGGGTGTGATTTGCATTAGTATTGCATAGAATCCTGTACTCCATGTAGCAAAGTCCTTCATCCCCAAGGATATGCCATGGAGGCGGTCATCGACCCGTGATGTGGGTCCATTCTCACACTGCCTGGAGGAGCTGACTGGGGAGGGCCAGACGGCCATTAAGAAGGCGCCAGGCCCAGCTCAGGTCTTGCCCAGGAGATCCCCATGGGACAGGTATACAGCACAGGGCCCCAGAAGGGTCTCCCGGCACACAGCAGTCCTGACAGGCCACCAGACCATGCTGTCCAGTGAGACAACCAAAACCTGTGGAGGCATCGAGGCTCAAGCCCGGGAGTCTCCTCACAGCTGCTCCCCGCACTTGCCTCGGTGAGGAGATGCTCCTCATGCCTCACTCACTGGCTAATGAAGACGGGTGCACAGGGGACAGCTGGGGAGAACAGATAAGGCAGTGGTGAGCAAACTGCAAGCAGGCTGCCATGAGTGGGCCTTCCCCAGTGTCTCCTCCAAAGGCACTTTCTCTAAAGGGATTATTTCCAGTCCTGCACAAATCGTGAACAAGACAGCAGTGATGGCCGAGACAAGACTTCTGCTAGCCAAAAACAAAAGGAAAAAGCAAACATGCAAAACCAAACCCGAAAGCCTGTACACCAGGATACTCCACATGGCGTGGACAGAGGGTAACACAGTGACACCACGACACAGTGAGGCCATGATCTGAAGTTACCTAATGACACCTTTGTCTTCACCTCCACATGCCTGTCCTGGCTTTTATCACACCTGACACAAAGTTCTGCATATTGTAGGTGTCCTACAAATACGTACCAATTACATGGGGCTGAATTCTGATTCCGCCAAGCATTAATTTGAGTAGCCTTCAGGAAGTCATTTAACCTTACTGAATGTTACTTTCCCCCAAATGAGAGTAAAAATATCTACACTGACTGTTGCATAGGGTTACTGTGAAGCTCAACAATTAAAACTGCAGCAGCAGAACAAGAGAGGGCGCTTTGTAAACTGAATCATGATCAGTTGAGAAATTAAAAAGTGAACCTCCCAACATGGAAACAATAGTCAACGTGGCACTTCCTGTCTCAGTAGAAGTGTGCCAGTCCTTAAAAGAGTTCAAATACTGCGCTCAATCTGAACACGTCAGCAACAGCTATACAAAGTGCCTTCTGCTGTGACCCCTTACATAATCCGTAACGCGCAGGTAATCAATAAGCCAGCTGAGTGAGAGATTCATCAGTTTTGCGATGGCTAATGGAATCTCAGTACCAGACTCAGATTTGTTTCTGAGTCCCTCCAAAATGTTCTTCAAAATCCTTAAACAACTGTAATAAGGATGTGGCCAAGTTCAGCACAGTTATCCAAAAATCTAATTAATCTGAATCAGAGGGCAGACTCAACAAGGGCATGACAAATTCAATGTGTGGCTTTGTGGTTTGCAAGTTGATCAAACAGGCTTCCTACTTGTTATAAATCTAATTCTAATTCTAACAGCACAACTCAATCAATAATTACATTTTTTTCTTTGTGGAAATCTGCCATAGAAAAAACTTGAGATCTAAAACAGTACAGTTTAATTCTGCAAGGCACAAATTCTCTATTAAGAGAGAAAGAAGAGACAGACAGAAAAAGAAGCAACCATCACTTTGGTGACAGCCATCACCCATGCTTGGTGGGCTCAGGACTACATACCAACACCTGTTCATCTGACTCTCACAACCCTGCCCTGCTTTTTTTTTTTTTTAAAGATGTGAGGTACAACTCAGGATTAGGTATACAACTGGACATCATACAGGTAAAGTCTGGGCCTTCCTTTGGACCCCACTTTGTCTGGTTTGAGATCAGGCACCCTTATGGATGTTGTGTTCCCCCGACCCTCACCCAGGCAGTTTCCCACTACTGCCAATCCCTTTCTTATAGTAGTATGTTCAAGGTCCACTTATAAGAGAAAACATGTGGTACCCTGTTCTTTGTTTCTGTGATAGATCACTTAGTATTGTTGACTCTAAATCCATCCAAGTTGCTGCAAAATCCATATATTAGTTCTTCTCTATGGCTGTGTAATATTCCATTGTGAATATGTACCACTTTTTTAATCCAGTCCAGTTTCGATGGGTAGCACAGTTGATTCCATGTTTTTGCTACTGTGAATAGTGCTGCAATAAATATGCATGAACTGCTCTAACTATTCTATGTACTCTAGTAACAGAAGAAGATAGTATATCAGTGAACAACAAGAAACTCTCCTTTTATGCAGTCCCTGCACTCAGAGCATAAAACGCCATGTCTATGGTGTGAAGCTCAAAGGGGGGCCGTCCCTCATATGTCTCATATCCACAACCATGGGACTAGGTAGTCCGGGCTTCCGGGTGGATGCTGAGCTGGAAGGGGCTCTGGTTTCTTCTCTAGCCAAGGGCGAGGCTGTGTTGCCCAGCTCTCAGGCTGGGGCAGCCTTCCCGAGACATTCATGACAGGTAACCTCTGGCCCTTGCACTGGCCACCTCCATCTGAACCCTCCCTAGTTGCCCCTCTGGGTTGCCTGGGTGGTCCTCCCCACCTCCTTCAAGTGCTGGAACTTCTGTTGTCCCTCCTCCACCTTCTCTTCTCATTTTATGCATCCTTGAGTCACCTCAGCCACTTCAAAGCTTTCCAGCACCAGAGGAGTCATGGGACCAGTTAGGAGCCAAGGAATAACAAACTCTGTCTATAGCTGGATTTCTCTCCTAAGGTTCACAACATGCCCACAGGTGTCACAGTCTCATCAACTCAACAGGCCCCATACTGAATCCCTACAGCCCCCGCCCTAATCCTCGAACCTGTCCACTGTCTCAGGAAATACGCACAACCCCGCTTCCCAACCAGAAACCCCGGAGTAACTCAGGCCACCACTCATCCCTTCTCCCACATTCCATCCCTGTTGTTCAACTCTGCCAACTTCTCACCAGCCCCACGGCCCCTGACAGACTTCTGTGCTTTGGGTGTTCTCACCAAGTCATTCTGGGAAGTGGCCCTGGGAGGTGAGGGTATGACCTGCCACTTGTCTGCTCCCTGGAGTTCAAGCCTTCCAGGATCCAGCCCCTTTCCCAGCCTCCTCTCACACCTCTCTCCAACCTGTCTGGAATCACAGCCACTCCTCTGGAACTCCCTGGGCAGTCTCTGACCTTTAAGCTGTTCTCTCTGCCCCAACTACTGTCCAGTCCCCTGGTCCTGGTTCACCCCACCTGGACACGTCCCTCATTAGAAAGCCTTCTGGGTTCCCAGGCCAGACAGGGCGCTCCTTTATGCTTACAGGCACCTACTGCTTCAGCATGCTACGGCATCGCCTCTGCCTAGGGATGTGGGGCTGTCCTATCCTCCCAAGAGGACTCTGGTTCCCTTTTGGTTAATCTCCTGGCTGGCCCAAGAGGCCCCTCTCATTCACTCACTCACTCCATCAACTACCACAGCACCCAACTGGAAAACTGCTGAGCTTACCAAGCTCCAGCCGAAGGAGAAGAGGGGTAAGTAAGTAAGTAGGTCTCTAAGCCATGACTCATACAAAGCAGAGTGCCTGCAATCTGGTGGTGAAGCACCTAGGAAGCAACTGGCTACAACAGCCATTAGCCAGAATGTGCCCTCTACTGGAGGGGTAAAGAACTCTCACTGTGACAGGCCTGGTGCTGGGGCACTCTGTGAAATTAGACATGATCAGAAGTCCACTGAACTTCTGATGTGTAGAAGCATCTGGTGTGAAAAATTGCTAAGCACTTCAAAACAGATCTGCGCTTCCAGAGCACAGCTACTGGTGCTCTGCAAGAGGCAAATGAGCCTATCTAGTTGGCCTTTTTGAAGACACTAGCCTGTGTGCTGTCCATGCCAAATCTGTAACAATTATGCTAAAAAACATCCAGTTAGTGTCATATATGTGGAAAACGTGCTTAAATCTGATGGGAAACATTTCATTCTCAAAAAAAAAAAAAAAATCTCTTCTTCCTGTTATTGACAGTTCTGAACATTAGATTTTTTTTTCCCCCACCATGGGGTCAGAGGATACCTAAGTTATATGATTGTGAGAAGAAATAGGAGCCAGAAATCAGGTATTGGCAGTTTTTCTATTTTTACTTGTATGTGCGTTTTTAATACAAAAGCGGGAATATAAAGCATGAATGCAAGTCAAAATGTTTCAGTGAACAAGCTTCGGTGGTTCAACTTTGTAACAGTTATAAATAAACCTGTTAAATTTTTCTGGATAATGCCAGCATTTGTATTTTTTTTAAACAAGTAAATTTCTTATTGATGGCAAAAAAAAAAAAAAAAAAAAGTGGCATACAAACAAGGGGGCCATCCAGAAGGAGGGGCTGCAGACCCCAGTTCTCCACCCCCAGGTACATGACTATAAGAAGGCACGCGCCTGGGTGAGCCTCGGTCTCCTCCATCATAAAATGGAGACAGATCTGCCTTGCTCGCCTTGTCAAGGTGTTGAAGATCAAAATTAAAGGAGCTGGTGTATGGGAAACCTTATAAAATACTCAAAAACAACACTGAAACCAGGCACAGTGCTACGACCCTCCCACTTTCAAGCAAGAGGACCCAGAAGACACACGTCCACCCCACAGAGGAGACAACACCACAGATATCTGGACCAAGGACAGAGGCAGAACATAACTACTCCCTTTCCCTCCATTACTATGGTCCTAGAAACACCACAACGAAAGGGCATTAGAGGAACACTATCCGTTTCTCCTTTCTGGATCTCAACACGGGCAGGAAGCACGACTGGTCTACTTTCTTCTCATCAACCTGGGATCTCTACGGGCTTTAGAAGCCCCTTGACGCTCCTGGTATGTGCAATGCTGCAACATGTGAATTTTGGGGGAACAGAATAAACTTCTCTTAAATTTCCAAAAAGGACCATGCCTCCAAAAACCTAAGAGATCACCGGTATGAGGGGTCTTGCCCATGACAGGTGCTCCACAGACGCTTCCAGGAAGGAGGCAGGGAGGACCAGCGCAGACACAGTGGCTGCTCTCAGGTCACACCTTCCAGTGCCCTTGGCAGGTCTCACAGGCTCTGTAACTCTTCCGTACACATGTGACGCATGGTCTCCTGAATCCCTCTGTGGATGCTTCAAATGGACAGCATAATTGGTGCCACATTTCACTTATAAGAACACTCAGGCTGGCTTTTTCCTACTAACAATAAAAATTTCAAATTCCTGTTTTGTCAATACTGCAAGCACACCCCATTATATGTAGCTCGGTCAGTAATTACAGCAATAATCAATAAACTAACCAACTATCTGCAGTCCATAGTTAATTTATTAGTTTTCCCAGTGAAGGACCCAACCATCTTAGCTCTGTCGAAAGGCTACAAATTCAATTACAACAGCACTCAGATGTCCCAGTTACACCTTCTTTCAATTATTTATTACACTTTATACTAAGAGGCTTTTCCTCTGCAATGCTGACCTCCCACAAAGCACACAACTGCCCCTGTGCTCAAAAATAACATAGGAAGCCAGTCTGTTCTGAATACCAAATTAATAGTTGCATTTCTACCTGGTTCCAGGTCCCTGACTTGCGAATAACTCACGGCCACAGGAGGCTATGGGAACACAAGTTCTTCCTGAAAGAATTCAGTGAGGGCCCACATGGGGCCACGGATTGATTGATCAGATGATGAGAAAGAAAATCACAACACAAAGGTCAACAGGTCACAATACTAAGGCCTGCTTACAGGCAAATGCTATTGGACAGATGTAGTTATTAATGATTTGAAAGTAAAAGCGACAGCAAGTTGGCCAAGGTGAATGATACTACCACTTGGATGAAACCATGACGGACTTTGGGGAACTCCAGATGGTTCTAATGGAAATCTGGGCAGCCAACAGCAGACACAACTCAACTTGGCCTGGTTGCAGGTAACGTGTTGGCAAAAGAAGCAAAGATGTGTATCCAGCGACACGTCCACGACATGCAGGGCCCTCTCAGCTGCATTTCCAAGGCATTACCACGGTCAGCTTAGGTGGAGCCTGACCTTTCACCTGAACTTTCACCTGAGCTCTAGATTGTAGCAATTCTGCTTCCCACTAAAGCAGGAGAGTTTAAGTGGTAGCTTCAGGAAAGCTGTCACTTAAATAAAGCAGAACCATCAGGCCACAAGTCAGCAAGCCAAATGGACATTCTGTTGTAAATAGGTGACATGCACCCTCCACGGGGATGGGCTGGGCTGGGAGCAGAGCCACGTAACGACAAAACGCGGTGGGTCAAGGCTCCCGTCCCAGCAGTCCCAGAGGGCCCTGGTACCACTGAGGGTCAGGCCTGCCCAGTGTCATCTTTTCCTTTGCTTTCAATAAAACCCCCAGTTCTGATGCGAATCTGAGTGTGCTTCTGCCCTCACTACCAAATGTGCCCCAAAATGTACCACGGCGGGGGCTGGGTGAGGGGTAACCACACTTTTATCACTGGTTCAAGGGAATTCCAACATCCCACGCAACACAAAGAAGAGGGTTAAGACGGTCTGCCTGTGAACAAAAGTTTTATTCTCTGACTAGGATGAGAAAACACAATAAAATGAGAACTTGACTTACAGCTACACAGGTCATTGTTTGAGTACACAAATCAACCCATTTCCAAAACACCTTCGGTTTCCCTTTCTCTTCTTATTACTTCTCCAACTTGCCTGAAGAACAGACTGTACCATCAGCTGTTTGGAAACACTGCACTGAATGAGGGGACTAAGCTTTCACTGGAGGTTGAGCTGATGCTGCCACCTGCAAAGTCAGTTCAAAGCAGGAACCATTTAGTAGGGGACATATTTGAAAGCACCAGGTGGAAAATGAGCTTCCAACCTCTTTGCTCTTTAAAGGAAACTTCCTAACAGCAAAGGCCCTAAGGCTATTAAACATTCAGCCCCTAAATGAGCAACACTTTTTGTAGTAAAACGCAGCCTTGTGGGTAAGGGCAAAAATTTTTTAAACTTCAGATGCCCAGAGAGTATTTTTTATATTCCTGTCCAAACTCAGGTACCCGGACATTCCAGTAAAAGCACGATTTTTAACAATAAGAAAAAAGTAGTATTTGCAAAGCTTCTTTAGCAAGGCCTCAAAAGACACAGAAACAAAACCCTTATTTAAACAACCAGGAGTGAAGAGACTGGGATCTGTGTCCAGGCCTTCCTGTTAACTAATTAGCCACGTGATCTCCAACTGATCTCTGAAGCTTATCTCACAGGATAGCAACAGTAAAATGAAGCACTGGACAAGACCACGAAGGCGCCCTTCCACGTCCCCTTGAGTCCCAACATGTTTTCAGAGGGCCCTCCAAGCTATGCACACTAAGATAAAGCCAATTACATTCCGATACATGGCACCCCACAGGCCAAAGGGCATTTTCCTCCCAGTACACAGCATCCGACAAGTCCTCTATGGTCAAGGGTAGGCCAGGGAATACATGCACACTCCTGACATACAAGGCCTCTGCCACATGGAGAGGCGTCACAGTGAGTCATCCCAAACCCCTCAATGTGGAGAAGACGGCATAAAGAGAGAAGGGCAAAATGTTGACATGTCCTCGTTCATACGTGCTCCACTCACACTAGCCTCTGGCATCAAGAGAATCAGCTGTCAAATCCTTACCACACACAGGATTTAGGAGAAACAAATACAAATCCTTCTCAAGGCAAAACATACTGGCTGAGTTTCTTACTAAAATGGTCACCCAAAAGAAGAGGTTAATAAGTAAAATGACCATCCCAGCACTGGCTGCGGCAGCACTCCCACACAACAGTAGGAAAAGACAGATGGAAGCAGTTCACCATCTTCAATCTTTCTGGAAAACGAGGAGGGAAACAAGAACACAACAACAAAACTTAAGCTACATTGAGGGAATATTTAATTAGCAATGATCAGGTATTTAGTTTTCAGAATATGGAGGTTGTGCATTTTTTTTTACTAATAAAACATTTCAAATTCTAATTAAAAAAATACTTTATGGAGGAATTAAAAAGATACAATAGTGTCAGAGGAAAAGCCATGATCCCAGAAGTGGAATATTCTAACATAACTTACAAGAAACTACGCTATAAAAACAGATTGTTGATTAACACAAACTCATAACAAAACGCAGAGAGCTATCGCAATGGTGCTGTAATAACACTCGGCTGCTGAATTCTTTCAATACATTAAATATCTCCTTGGAGACCAAATTACTTTACATTTTCTTAAAAGACAATTTATTACAGCTTTGTTTTCTTCTCATTATCTCTTAAAAATATATCTAATGAAGAAAAGAATACAACTTCTAAATAACTTACATAAAATAGCACTAACGTGTGACAACAGACTGGCTTAATATGTTGGTTATTATTTAACAACACAACAACCTAGCATCATGACAAATCCTCACCACAACACAATATTCCCTGTGTCACATGGATCAAAACCCACTGTATGCCATGATTATAGCACTCATAAAATTAACGGCCTCAGGCTGCTTGCGATCTAAATAATTGATAAGTTTTCAATTAAAAAGGCAACATTTTCAGGTCTAATACAAAAATCTATTTAAATTACTGATAAAAACTTACACTTGTATTGGCTCAAAGCCAGAAAATGCTTGCATCTAAGGAGGAAAAAAGTAATTCAGCAAGTTTCAACTCAGAGGTTGCAAATGTGTTCTTATTGTATACAGAGACAGGCTTTTTATTCACTTGACCTCTGTAATCAATGGAAACGAATGACCAGAGAACTAATGGTAAAGGTGTTTCTATTTTTGCTTTCTCCCATATGGCTTTTAAAGAAATACTAAGGTGATCACAAATTTATTGAATTTCATGAAAAACTAAGCTGGCTTTTTTTTTTTACAATAAAAATGTGGTCCCGTCAATATCTTCCCTATGCACCACACCAAATCCTGGAGTCGAACTTCAGAGCTAAACTGAACCCCAAAACAAAGACCAATGCAATTTTGTAATAATAGGTTGGTAAACACAGGACTATCAATCAAAATCTATTGTAAGATTAGGTCCACATGGTTCTCTTTATGGCAAAATTGGAACCCAAAGGAATTCTAACCCTAAGACACGTCAAGCGACTGCAAACAAATCTTGTTTGCACTTTTGAAAAAGATGCTATTGGACTCTCTGCCTTCCACTCATCTATGGAGAGATTGACGTAAACAAAGGGTATGTGGGGGTAGGAGGGACCACGACAAGAGACAGCAGGAAAGGGAATTCACCTCAGTTTTAAATGACTTAAAATGTGCTCACTCAGATGTTTCATTTCAAAACATTCTGCTGACATGACATCAGCAAAGTGGCCCTCTACCTTACGTGTGTTGAACTTTAGGGACCTCAGGTTCTCTGCATCAATATTTATTAGTGAATTTATGAGGAAGCCTGGACCTGCCCCACCAGCCACAACCCACAACCCCACGCAGATCCAGGAGGCTCTCAGTCATCCACAGCAAAGGAGGGAAAAACAAGGGTAATATAGTGTGTTTTACATAAAACAAAATCTACTTACTTTAAAGAAATGGTCATCTTCTGAGATCATGTCCTGCCCACTGCATTACTCTTAAGACGACTCCTACTATTTTTCTTCATTAATAAAATAATGGTAATATGTAATTTGTATTAATTTACATATTTTATTAATGTTTCTATTTGGCAAAATTAAAAGTTACCATGCCTTCATCTATCCCCTAACAAAAAATGAAAAATCAATTTGATCTTGAGATCCAAACATGTGGGAATCAATGAGCTAGATGACTTCTATTCAGACTAAAAGAAAATCTTGGGAACTTTTAAATTAAGGACATGTAATATAAGGTTATAAATCATGACTGTAACATTCTCCTACAACACAAAACACAAAAATAATTAAACACTGCATTTGAAAAAATAAGCTTAAGTTGTAAGGAATACATGGTACTAATATCACAGCTAAGGTTCTATAAAAACACAAATCATTGGAAATATAATAATGGTGATGATATTAAAAGATTCCAATACAAATTCGCAAGGAAGAAGGAGGGAGAGTAAACAGTAAATGGGCACCAGCTCTTCTGGCATGAGGAGAAGCTGAGCTCAAACCCACATCCACATCCACATCCACATCCACACTGGCTCTGAGACCCTGCCATGGCTCTCAGGCATGGCTTCTTCATCTAAAAAATAAATGATAACATCCACCTCACAGAGTGATTATTAAAACTAAAACAAATTTAAACACCTCAAGTATTTTGCATATATATAACAGGCACTTAGAAATGAAAATAATAATTATTATCACCATGATCATATCCAGTCACATTTTCAGAAAGCACAATTTGTAAGATTGTACCAAAAGTATGTGTCTTTTGTACGTGCTTATGCTGAATACGGAATAAAAGTGTACTGATGTCAGTTCTTTGCAATGGACATATGTGAGAAAATCAGAACCCATCTGTGTGTGTGTGCGTTCTAAAAATAAGTATGTCCCATCCTCTGGAGAGTTAGCCCATCTATCAATACTGGTGCTGGATCTTTTCAGCAGACAATCCTACCCTGCCTTTCAAAGTGCTGAGGAGCCCAGCTCTAAATTCTCAGTACACAAAGACTCGCACATAAGTTAATGGGAAGTCAATGGGAAATTGACTTTTCCTACTCTGTACTGGTTGGAATGCAACGCTCTGTTAATCATCCCATCCTTCTTGTTCTCCTTCCTGCTACCCTAAACTAAAACTATTGGCGGAAACCCATACAGTTTTCATTACAATGAAACAATATCCTGGTTGAAGTTGAAGTCTGTCAAGAATACACAACCCAACTGCTGGCTCATGGAAAAGCAGGGCCCCAGTAGCCACCATAACACCACTTTGCATTTGTATAGAACTTTTAACTTTTCAAAGGGCCTTCACATCCATTATCTTATCTGATCATCACAATGATCCTGTGCAGCATAAAAGACAAGTATTATTATCCACTATCCACAATTGACAGACGAGGTTAAGTGATTGCCTGAGGCCAGGAAGCCGCAGCAGAGCCCTGGCCTGCGAGGCCCTGGACTTCCAGGCCAGCACTCTTCCTGCCAGACTACGGGAAGGTACTGTAAGCATCACAGACTCAGATGCAGGAAGATAAAACTGGAGAAGCAAGCGCAGGTCAAGGCAGTAAGCTCTGCCTCCTTGTCACAGGGGAATGTTCAAGCCTAGGATGGAAGCTTTAGGCATGGACTCTTTTCTTGTTTCCCTACTTCAGTACCAGACAAACGTTAACTCAAATTTTCACTACAATTTGAAACACAAAAGAAAAGTCATTTTGGGATCTATTCAAATCACTCAGTAACCCCGTGGCTCATTTTCGGGTGGGGCAGGATGGGTAGTGTATAACAGAACCACCAGTACATCTTTAAACCATGTATCCATATTAAGCCTGCAGCTACATTATAACCACAGTCTGGAAGGGTGAAAGAGATCTCCAGTTGAAAGTAGATTTTGAAAAATTTTTTAGAGCCCAGGGGTTCATTTTTAATGAGCCGTTACTTTAAGTACTGCATAAAAAATACAGGAAATTGATAGTCCATTTAGTCTGCACCATACCTAATGTAAAAGTCATTAAGATGCATTCTTCTTAATGTTCATGATATGATCAGTAAGTGTCTTTTGGAAAGAATGCCCTTAACTGTCACATAAGGAAATCCTGGAAAGTCTTATCTGTTATATAGAAAAACGTGTGGCAACTGTGTCTCACATGTTTTCACTCTGCCCTGGAAACAGCAGCCTGGACTGCATTCACATTTTAAAACAGTCCTCCTCGTGACATACTTACGTATGAAAGCATGGCCTTCATTTCCTCGTCACTCCTCACTGTAATCCGGTCACCGTCTTCATCTTCATCTGTTTAAAAAGCAACAACGCAAGTGATAAGATTGGTGTTTTTTGTTTTTTTGGGGTTTTTTTGAGTTGGCGTCTCACTCCATCGCCCAGACTGGAGTGCAGTGGCCGCTTCCGGCCACCGCAGCCTCAACTTGCTGGGCTCCAGCAATCCTTCCACCTCAGCCTTCCAAGTAGCTGGAACTACAGGCGCGCACTTCCACGCCCGGCTGATTTTTTGATTTATTGTAGAAATGAGGTTTCGCCTGCCTAGGCGGGTCTTGAACCCGCGGGCTCAGGCAATCCACTCACCTCAGCCTCCCAAGGCACGGGATTACAGGCTGAGCCACCGAGCCCGGCTAGATTGGTGTTTTTTAATGCACGGAAGCTATGCTGGGTAGGAACACGGCACAAATGGTTTTTTTACACTGTGATATCCTAACCTTCAACACCACATTTTTGGTGTGTAGGGATTCTTACTATGTTGTTCTGGTTTGGTTCAGAATACAATCAGAATCTCAATATATAGCTAAACTTTCTTTTAGGTTCATCTGAAAATTAAAATATTGCTCATGTCATTCACGATATACACCTAGGTTAAAGTACATATATCTGGAGTGTGATGAAACAAGTTTGGTTTGGAGAACTTTAAAACCAAAGAAGTGTATGGTGACTCATGCCTGTAATCCCAGCACTTTCGGAGGTTGAGGTGTGAGGACTACTTGAGCCCAAGAGTTTAAGATCAGCCTGAGCAACATGGTGAGATCCCTTCTCTACAAAAAAAGTAAAACTTTAGCCAGCATGGTAGTATATGCCTATAGTCCCAGTGACTCAGGAGGCTGAGAGGATCACTTCAGCCCAGGAGTTTTGAGGCTGCAGTGAGTCATGATCATGCCACTGCACTTGTGACAAAAGTGAGACCCTCTACTCTAAAAAAAAAAAAAATTGAAAAAAGACACACAAAGAGAGGCCAGTCTTGTTCTACTATTAGTGCTTCTTAAATGTCCCACTCAGTACCTCACCCCTCTATGTCTCCATCCTTACTCTCTCCCAGGCAAACTACAGTGTCCCAACTGCACGATAGAAATGGCTAACATTTCCTGAACACAAGGCTTCATTTGCAACACCTGCTTCAAGACTTCACAACATGGACAGCGCTGACATTACACTTCTCTCACTGAAGAACCAGGCCTAGTGAGGCTCAGCTGGCAAGGCAGTTTCCGCCAGGCTCCCCTGTGGCCACGGTACAGTCACCACTTACTCATGCACTGTCTCTGTCTCTTTCTGCCTCTCTCTTTCTCTCTGTATCTCTCTGTGTCTGTATGTCTCTCTCTATATCTGTCTCTCACTCCTCTCTGTCTCTGTCTCTCTCTATCTCTGTCTCTCTGTCTCACTCTGTCTCTGTCTCTCTGTCTCTGTTTCTCTCTCTTATCTTGGATACTCACTGACCACAGTAAGCATCAGATGGCAAATCATGCTATATCAAAATAATTTAACAGTCTTACGACCTCTCTTCAGAACTGCTTTAAGAACCTGAAGACAAACCAGATGAGAATATCAAATCTCATTTTTAACCCAAACTGAAATGGTGGCCTAATGACCCCACTCCACCCCACCCACCAGGCAGGTCCCAGAGTGACTCTGAATACTGTGAGCTCCTTCCTCCTTCTAAAGGGAAAGATCCGTCAGCCTGAGAACAGCCTGTGTGGGAGACTCTAAATGCACAGCTGAAAGAGAAATGCCAAAGCATGGTGAGCAATAGCCTCGGCCTCTCGAGATGACAACCTAGACAGGCGGGCTCCAGGCAGGGCGGGCTTCAGACAGCATGGGCTCTGGGCAAGGAGGGCTCCACTCTGGGGTGCTGGTAACAAGCGCTACCGTGATGTCTTGGTCACTCTTGGGCACATACTGCTGATCTGGTCAGATGCAAAGCACATTCTGCTCCCAGGCCTGGAGAGCGAGACGCATCTGCCACTGTGAAGAGTGTAAGTGTGCATGCCTGCTTAGGACAGGCTACTCTGACAGGGATCTTCCCCACCATAGGCCAGCAGGCCTCCCTCCTGCCTGACCAGGCCATGGGGACCAAGGAGGAAGCTCCTGCTCCATCCCAAGCAGCCTGTTTCCAAGCCTGCTGTCCCCCACAGAAGCCCGCAGTGGCTGGACACCATGGGAAGCCAGCCCCAGCCGCCCCACCTGTGGCCAAGCCAGCAGCTCTTGCTGGCCTCCTTCCCAGTGCTCATTTATGGACCCCTGGCCCACTTCCACAAAGCTCCCCAGCTCGATGGCATCGGCATCACTAGGGTGCATGTCTCAGCAGTGGGTACTGTCAACAGTCACTACCAGCACTGCACAACCAAGAGCTGCCTGCTTCAGAGCCGAAGGCACATACCAGTTACACTCAGGAGCAAAGAAGGCACATACCGAGCGAAGTCTCACTCCTAAGGACCCGATGCAAATCCTGCACTTTTCTTTCTTTCTTTCATTTTAGGTACAGACTCACTAGGGCCAATTGGGAGAAATGCTACTTTAGCTGCAGAAAGAGAAAAAGGGAGTTTCTACGTGGGTTCTAGAAACGAACATTGCAACGCTAAGTCGAAAGTTTTCTTTAAAATGCAGGAGATGGTCAGGCATGGTGGATCAAGCGTGTAATCTCAGCACTTTGGGAGGCTGAGGCAAGAGGACTGCCTAAGCCCAGCGGTTCAAGACCAGCCTGGACAACTTGGCGAGACCTTGTCTCTACAATAAATTAAAAAAAAAAAAAATTAGCTAGGCATGGTAGAGCACGCCTGTAGTTCCAACTACTTGGAAGGCTGGGGTGGTAGGATCACCTGAACCTAGGCAGGTCAAGGCTGCAGTGGCCATGAGCATGCCACTGCATCCCCACCTAGGTGACAGACAGACTCTGACTCAAAAAAAAAAAAAAACCAAAACAGGGAAAACCCTTCTAAGAATTTTCAAAGAGAAGGCACAGATTTCAGAAAGATCTTTTAAATCACAATTTCTCTAAATCAAAAATAAAAACAAAGAGCAGAGAGAGTTCTTTGTCAAAGCCAGAGCTTGAACCTTTAAGGCTACTTAAAACAAAGTATTCTGGAATTTGAGATTTCTATGAAATTTCTTGAGGTATTATTTCACAAGGAAAAAAAAAGTGAAGAAGTCAGCTACCAGAATAATGCCTTGGAGAGAAGCTCCATAAAAGGCAGCCCTGAAACCCCACAAGGGCACTTGCTTTAAGAGGGTAGAACACTGAAGGCCATGGCAGAGGAGCAATGGGAGCCAATCCATGACGGCATGCAGGAGCCACCCCACACAGGTCTGCCTCTGACACAGAGACTTCGGGCAAGTTGAGACGTCCCACTAAAGCCTGGGTGAACTCAGGCTCCCAGCGGTGCAACTAACCATGTTCGTGCAGGTGGCGGCTTTGTCCCGAGCTGTGCCCTATGAGGCGTCCACCACCCTCTTTGGTATCTGTGCTGTGCTTTAACAAAGTCTCCTTGTTCTTTCCCAAGAGGAGGCTGAGCTGGAAAAGCAACCCCAGCCATAAGAAGACTGCTGGCTCTGGCCAAAAGGTAAAGCCTGAGCCATCTCTGGCCTCCACAGCAGCTCAACAAGTAAGTGAAGATGCACTTCTCCTGGAGAAAGTGAACGGACAGGTGTGGGAAGTCAGTGATACAGCTCAGGACAACAGCAACCAAAATGCTTTCCTGAACAAACGCTGGACACACGCATCCCATCTAGCAAGGACTCCAGATATGTGCCTAGCAAACTGGATTAGCTATGAAAATCGCCCTGGCTAGAGTCCTGACTCGTACACACTCACTAAAATGTCACACAGAGTTTCAAGGCAGAAACACATTGGAGAACAGTACTAGGAAGTAGTGAGACTAAGTGGAAAGAAGCAGAAAAATAACCGGAACTTTCTCTGCCTTATACATAGAGGCTCTTTGCCATCTGACCAAGAATGCATTACTGGATATGACCAAGAAAGGGGGGTGCATCCCACACTCGGGCTCACGCGCAACTCCAGGCTCCTCCGGTTGCCTGGAGCAAAGTAACACGATTTTCCAGCACATTAGGAAGCAAAAGTAGAACCAGAAAGTCGATGTACTGGCTGGATTTTGCTAATGTCACTTAAAATGGAGGAAAAAATCCTAGCAAGACACCAAATAGAGAGCAGCAGATGGTAAACAAATATTATGAAGCAATCTTCACAAAATCTGCAGCGTGTCACAGATACACAAAATGGTAGAGCTGGGGAGAAGAGGATCATAACAGGCCATATGCTGCCAGCGATTCTGTCTGAAGCAACATGCAATCCAAAAGGAAAGCCATGAAGAGGAGCACAGGCGCAGCAAGGGGGAGAGGCAGCCCCAGGGAGGGCGGCCAGGGTGACCCAGCACACCAATAGCGCACCTAGCCCACCAGAGGCTCGCAGCCACATGGCACCACGGCAGTGACCGACTCATAGGCGCTTCTGAGAGAACAAGCTCGCTGCTATGCAGAGCGGCAGAAAGTTCGAGCAGTATATCATATGTCATTTGTCATGCTCCTGCGCCAGGTGGGAGTCAATTAGAATTACAGCAAAGGCATTTTTCCCAGGCAAGAGAAAGAAATGGAAACATAATTGCAGAGGTTAGAAAGCCATCAACAGGAAGCTACCAGAAAAGATATCAAGTTCAGAGCCCTTCTCAGGTGCGTCTAATGATTTGGGAAGACCAGAGGCCACGGTTGCTATGGTCACACCTGCGTATCCATGAGTTTTAATGTAGCTTGCTGCCTCCCCTCCTGAGTCTTTCCTTACTTCTTTCCACCTTCCTCGTCTCAAAGTACCCACCATATAGTCGGCATTGTTCTGGGCACTGAGATAGAACAGTGAAAAAAGAAAATTAAATCAAAGTGAAAAAAAAAACAAATCAAAGTCCTGCCCTCATGGAGCTTACACTCTAGAGAGAGAGACAGCAGTGAGGAAGTGGGGCATGCAGTGTCTAGGGAAAGTGTTTCAGGCCAGCAAGCAGCTAGTTCAGAGCCCTGGTCAAGGAACAGATGCTTGGCATTCCAGAGACAGAGAGAAAGTCAAAGTCACCAGGACAGAATGGGGAGGGGGTGAGGAGAAACCAATGGCTCCAGGGAAGGAGTGGGGGATAAGCCTGAGCACAGAGGAGAGGCAGGGCCTGGTGAGCCCCATAAGGATGTGGCCTTTCACGCCTGAGTGACATGGAAGTCACCAGAGAGTTCCCAGTGGAGTGGGCACACCTAACCTCCAAAAGCAGCATTCTGGCTGCTGTGTGGAGAGGCTGTCAGGAGGCAAAAGCAGGGACAGGGAGCCAGCAGGAGGCCACGGTCCTGTCTAAGTGAGAAAAAGGGAGCCAGCAGAAGACCACGGTCCTGTCCAGGTGAGAGACAGGGAACCAGCCAGGAGGCCACAGTCCTGTCCAGGTGAAAGACAGCAAACCAGCCAGGAGGCCACAGTGCTGTCTGGGTGAGAGATGGGGAACCAGTGGGAGGCTATGGTCCTATCCAGGTGAGAGATGGGGAACCAGCAGGAAGCCACGGTCTTGCTCAGATGAGAGACGGTAACCAATGGGAGGACACAGTCCTGCCCAAGTGAGAGGCAGGAACCTGCTAGGAGGCCACGGTCCTGCCTAGGCAGTGGCCTTAACCAGGCTAAGGTTTGGGAGTCATCACATGCTGGCTGAATTCTGAAGAAGGCCATCAAATTTGCTGATGAAGGGGATATAGAAAACTTGTCCTCATGACTTCATTCCTGCAACCATCCATGCATTCTAGAAACACATACAGGGTGTCTATGTGCCAAGTAATATGGACTCAAAAATGAGTAGCATTCAACAGTGACCTCAAGGAACAATAGGCTGCTGCTTGGGTAAAGGACTTAAACGTCTTAATTCTCATACCAAGTAGCAAGACTATTAATAAGAAACAACCACTCTCCTATGACCAAAAAGGATTTGGACTTTTAGCATCAACGGTATTTCAAGGCAGGTGCGGTAGCTAATGCCTGTGGTCCCAGCACTTAGGGAGGCCAAGGTGGATGGACTGCTTGAACTCAGGAGTTCAAGACCAGCCTGGGCAACATAGGGAGACCGTGTCTCTATAAAAAGTCAAAAAATTAGCCAGATGTGGTAGTACATGCTTATGGTACCGCTACTCAGGAGGCTGAGGTAGGGGGAGCGCCTGATCCCAGGAGGTCGAGGCTGCCATGAGCCCTGATCATCATGATCATACAACTGCACTCCAGTCAAGGTGACAGAGTAAGACCCCAACTCAAATAATATTTCAAGCCAAATTTTCAATAAGTTAAATCTCTTCAAACTGTCTCAAATTCCCACAATGCATAATTAACTCCTACTTATTAAATAAAACTTAGACTCAATGTAGGTTTATTGTGAATTACAATTTTTCACTAACTCACCTAGCTTTGCTTATAAGCAACCATTTATCTTTTAAATATGCAACAGTTTAGGAAAATGGAACTTCATTTCCTCTAAATAGTTGACAATTTAGTCACTTTTCAGAGGGAAAGGGGGCTCCCACCAACTATTCTCAATGAGCCTGTCTCTGCTACCTGGACATAAGGATACCCCCAACTACTATCACCACAGTAACCAGCTGTCGTTGCTTTCTATACTCTGAGAACTTGCAACTCACATCATTGCAATTTTGCTTTAAATGGTCATACTATGCCACATTTAAGATATGATGAGTTGGCTTAAAGATTTTCACCAAAAGCTGGTCATAGCGGTGCTTGCCTACAGTTCCAGCTACTCAGGAGGCTGAGGCAGGAGGATGCCTTGAGTCCAAGAGTTTTGAGACCAGCCTGCACAACATAATGAGACCCCCTTCTACACACAAACACACGCATACACACATGCGTGCATTTTAAATTAGTCAGGTATGGTGGCGTGGGCCTGTAGTTCCAGCTGCTCAAGAGGCTGGGTCAGGGAGAGTCGCTTGAACCCAGGAGGTCAAGGCTATAGTAAGCTATGGTTGCCTCACTGCACTCCAGCCTGGGTGATGGAGCGAGGCCTTGTCTCAAAAAGAAAAAAGAAAAAAAGACTTCCACCTAATACAAAATAATCTTCCATAAATATGTAAAACAACCACAAAGGATTCTGCACAATGAGAAGTGAGTATAAAATAGTCAAGGCTGCAGAAAGGCACAAAGAGAGTAAACATTTATCTCGTAACCAGATCTTCTGAGGCAAACTCAGAAGCATGACTGACCAGTGTGAAGGTACATCCAAGGGCTACAGACCACAAGACGTGAGTATTCATGGCATGTGCAAGTACAGGACAGCATTCGTCTACACAGACATCAAAGGAACCCTTCAAAAACCAGCAAGATGACACTGCTCAGCGACACCAATCCCGTCATCTTACTGCAGCTACTCATCTAGAGAATACTCCAGGAGAGGAACGAGGCACAGACATACACAGGAAGCACATCCATGGACCAGCTGAGCTTGGTCACCTCATGTGTTGGTGCCTTATCTGCTGATGACACCATGACAGCAGGGCACCCCGGCCTCGTAATGCCAAGCCCCTGTAGCATGTGTGGGACCCAGAAATGCAAACAGGCAGGATTTGATAGTCACGAATGCAGCTTCAGCTCAGAAACGTTCTCCATCTGGGAAAACATACTATTCAGTAGCTGGTGTGGAGTCACTCTCTGCTTGAAAAATAAAGTTGGGTCCCCACCTGACTTCTTTCACCAAAATTAACTGAAAATGATACAAGAGTTTTTTAAAAAAATAAAACGCATGTTTTTAAATAAAATGCAAAGCCTACCTATGACAATACAAACATACAAATGTGCATACAAAATTAGTGTGCTTATGTGTTTAAGCCCATTAAAGTAGAAAAAGAACAAGAACAAATGATTCTGCAATATCCGGTAATGTGGAAGACCTTTCTAAGCATGACATAAACCCAGAAGTTGCAAAGGAAAATATGATAAATTTGACCATGTAAAAACTTTAAACGTCTCTATAGAAAAAAAGAAAGGGTAAAAACCCAAAACAAGCTGAAAAGAGCAACAAACTGAGAAAAAAATTATAAGATATAAGATAATGGGTCAATTTTCTTAATATTGGAAAACTCTTAAAGCAATTAGAAAAAGACAAATAACCTCACAGAAAAATGGGCAGAGGTGACAGTTTATAGAAATTAAACACAAATGACAGAATACAAAGGAAAGATGTTCAAGCTGACTTATAATCGAAGAAATATAAAACAGAAGAGTAATATAAGCATCTTTTCTTCCTATCTAATTGACACTGACTATAAAGTCTGCTAACACCCAGTGCTGGAGAGGGTGGCAGGGACAGGGCTCTTGCAGGCTGCTGGTGGCAGTGACAGTGATGACCTTCTGAGGAGCAAGGACGGAAACAGAGGCTAGAGTATAAAGCATGCGTACTCTTTGTTTCAGAAGTTCCAATGCCTAGGACTTTATCCTACATGCTGTTGACTTGAGCACTTCTTCTAATACTGAACATTGGTAATAGCCTAACTGTCCATCAATAGATTACACACAGTAAGCCACAGCCATAAAATTAAGCCCAATGTCATCATCATCCAAAAGAATGAAGCTGTACACCTAAATGATGAGAGAGGTCTAATGCATATCATTAGGTGGGACCCCAAAAAACAAGTGAAGACAGAGTGTTTGTATGTACAGAAAAGATTTCTGTAAAGATGCAGAAAAATTGTTAAAAATGAAACTAGAGGGTTTGGGACACAGGGACTTTTTTTTTTTTTTTTTTTTTTGCTTTATTTCTAGGCTGCTTGAGTCTTTACAAAGATGATCTGTACCTTTATAATTAAAAAAAAAATCAAACACCAGCTGTTAAAAATTACTTTCAGCCGGGCTCGGTGGCTCAGCCCATAATCCCGCACTTTGGGAGGTCGAGGTGGTGAATTGCCTGAGCCCGCAGGTTCGAGACCCGCCTGGGCAACTTGGCGAGACCTCATTTCTACAATAAATAAATAAATAATTAGCCGGGCGTGGTAGCGCGTGCCTGTAGTTCCAGCTACTTGGAAGGCTGAGATGGAAGGATTGCCGGAGCCCAGCAGGTCGAGGTTGCAGTGGCCAGGAGTGGCCACTGCACTCCAATCTGGGCGACTAAGTGAGACTACAACTCAAAAAAATAAAAAATAAAAAAATAAAATAAATTACTTTCATTTGTTATCTGGTTGTAAGGGAGAAAGGACCAAAAGAAGAAAAAAAGAGGATGAGAGCCATCAGCCTGAAAGGCAAGTTCAGCAAGGACAGACCCCCCTTCCCATATCCAGTCCACTCCCCTTAAAACACCATCCACTGCAGACCCACTGCCACTGCAGACCCACTGCCCCCAGGACAGGCACGTGTGGGAATCTGAACTTGGGGCCTGAATAGTCTTCCATCAACCAATCAAGTCCATTCCTATGTAATATCACAAATTACCCTAAAAAGCAAATTATTCAGTTAGCTTTAGATTATGTGCATGTTATAATTTTCATTTGAATACGAACACCTATAGTATTCCATTTCACTCAACAGATGTGTTCCTCTAGGGCAATGAGCTCACTAATAAGAAGAAAGAATGGAATACAGAAAGCATGGTGCTAAGGCCACGCTCAGTGGCTCATGCCTGTCATCCCAGTACTGTGGGAGGCCAAGGCGGGAGGATCATTTGAGCCTAGGAGTTCAAGACAAGCCTGGGCAACGGTGAGACCTCATCTCTACAAAACACCTAAAAAATTAGCCAGGTGTGGTGGCACATGCCTATAAAATTATCCAGGAAGCTGAGGCAGAAGGATTGCCTGAGCCCAGGAGGTCAAGGCTACAATGGGCCATGATCGTGCCACTGCACTCCAGGCTGGGCATAAAAGTGAGACCTTGACTCAAAAAACAACACAAGGAAAATAAACACCCTGGTGTCTATCAACAAGTGACTCAAAAATCTATCATGGGAGGGAAACACAGACACACCCACCAGAAGGCAGGCTGAAGGGTTCCCTGCTCTAGCAAAGGTGCATGGAGGGGTTGACCCCACCTGGAACTGTCAGCGGTGGCAATGAAGAGAGGCATCTCTCAGAAGTAGGGAAACTGACACACGACATGACCCTCGCCCTATGTTCTACTCACTCGACTCTTTGCGTTTATGTCTAACAGGTAAATGTGATGGCTGCCCCTTGTCCTGCTGCTTAATTCATATCACTAAATGCCACACCATCTCTTTGGGAAAGCAATCACTTGGTGCCAGGTGTACTTTTTAGTAACAAATGCACTACCATAAATATTTCTTTGATTAAACTTTGTTCCATCATACCCATAAACCACAGCAACAGCCCCCAAATTCCAGTTAATTAGCTTACAAGTTATAGCTTTTCAACTGTTTTTTGCACATGAACTCCATTTATTGGTTCAGATTTTAAGGCCCAGAAAATAAAGTCACCCTAGAACAATCATAAGAAAAGCCAGTCCAGTACTTCAAGTCTATAATGGACAGTACGTGATGATCCAAGCACTGCCATGACTGTGTCTGCAGGTGTGTTGTTTTTACTGTGTTTCACCTCAACTGATCCAGATGCAGATGGTGCAGGGCTGCTGCCGCAAGGGCTAAGGAAGAACAGCGAGGCGTCACAGAACCTGAACCCAGAGGGGTCACACCATTTACACAACACAGGCTTCCGACACCCTGCTCATCAGAGTGCCTGTTTTATAGGCAGGAAGCCGGGGTCTAACCTGGCTGCCCCCGCCCAGCTGTGACCTTCAGCGAACACACATTTCTGAACCTCTGCTTCCTCAAGGTCCAGCTCCTCCCTCAGAGCCCACGTGAGGAGGGTCACAGCCTTGGTGAGTAAACCAGCGCACCACCTGGCTCAGAGTCAGTAGTCCACAAACACCAATCACAATGACCAGTGCTGCTACCATAAACCCTCACCAGAGCTAGTGGGGCAGGCGCAGGGACATCGAGCCACTCTGGGGACCAGGAAAGCAAGTAGGAAGTACAAAGCAAACACCTTTGTGCCACGCTCAGAACCCCCAGAATACGTGACTTGGAGGATCACACAGCTCTCAGAGCAAGTCCAGCCCAGTGGCCAAGAACACACACTCAAAATATGCTTCAGAAACCCCACCCACCCACTCCTAGCGGGGAGACTTGCTGCTTGGAGGAGACGACCTTTCCCAGCCAACACAGGCTGATGACCAAGCACGGGCTCACACCTATAATCCCGGCACTTTGGGAGGCCAAAGTGGGAGAATCGCTTGTGCCCAGCAGTTCAAGACCAGTCTGGGCAACACAGTGACACCTCGTCTCTACAAAAAATTAGCCAGGTATGGTGGCACACACCTGAGTCCCAGACACTTGGGAGGCTGAGGCAGAAGGATCACCTGAGCCCAGAAGGTTGAAGCTGCAGCAGGCCATGATCATGCCACTGCACTCCAGCCTGGGCCACAAAGTAACATCCTGACTCAAAAAAAAAAAAAAAAAAAAAATACCAGCTGACAACAGTCCTTCAAGTACTTCATGGGGATGCTGTGACAGTCAAAGTAAGTGCGGCCAGCCACAGTCTCCTCTCAGCACCTGTCAGTGGCAAGCACTCCAGTGTTAACCACCCACCTATCCTAAAACCCTGGCACCTCATGGAGTTACTACAAAGAGTCTGACCAGAACTTGAACACTAGTGTGTACTTCAGAATTTCAGAGACACATACTATTTTTCTCTATAGAGACCAGTGTGGTTAATAAAATACTAGTGACATTAAGAGTCGTACTCATAGTGGCTTTTAAAAATAAATAACAAATGTTGAAATATATTCAAACAACAGAGAAACATATAAAGCAAAAAATGAGCTCACTCGTCCTCCGTCTCCCACCATGCACTCCGTAGGCCCCAAGTCCCCTTTCCCGTGAAGCCACTGGAAGGCAGCTGGCGGCCACACTGCATACTCACCCCCCACATACATGTGAAGCGGGAGGGGGGCAAGGGTTTTACAAACGGGGATCAAGCCATACCTACTATTCATTGATTCAACGATATATCACGGATATCTTTCCATGTTGGTGCACAAAATCCTAACTCATTTTTAGCTGCTGTTTAATGTTTCAGGTTATAGATAAATTACAATGTATTAACCCACTATAACAGGCATTTAGTTTACCTCTAATTTTTTGCTACTAAAAATAACCCCATGATGAACACTTTGTCTGCAGGGCATTCAACACTCGTGCAGCAATGTCTGCAGGACAACTTCCTCAACATGAACCTAAGTCCATGCTGTGTCATCTTACATGCTGATAGGTATCACCAAACTGTCCTCCAAAAGGCACGTGCTACTATACTGTCAGCAACCATCTTTTTGAAAAACAGAACCAAAAAAGTATATTATCATTGGGCAAACTAAAGTCTTTCTATCTTGAAGATGGCCCTCATCTTTAAAACAGGATGGGACCACAGCCACACCCTTACCTTCCCAGCACAGGGCTCCGTGTTGCTGACCAACTGGCAGCTCAACTGGCAGCTCAACGGCACTCAGACCACGACCTCCTCTGCCTTGACGTGGCTCATGTCAAAACCAGCTCTCCAGTGCCCAAGCTACACTGGCCTTGCCCCAAGCCCACAGGGGGAGAGAAAAGGGATGGGAGCCCGAAGTGTCTCTGCTGTCACCCAGCAGCCCCACCAAGCCCACTAACACAGCACCAGTCCACAAAGTGCGCATGTGAAAGCGCCCTCTGTGGCTTCGAAGCAGCAATGGATTAAAATCCCCTCGCCAAGCATCACGGGCCCACAGGTAGTTTACACGTTTCATTTCGTCCTGCAATATTATTACAGTGAGGAGCAAGAGCATATGAAGGTCATGTTGGTAATTAAAGCTATATTGTAGAAATACCGCTCACCCAAGATATGATTAAATAAGGAAATATGACTTGGTTCAGTATCATCATTAAACTTGTATTAATTTATAAATATTTAAATGTACCATATGATGATCATAAATAATCTGCTTCTGTCAGTTTCTAGAGTAATGCAGCCCATAAACCCTTGAACAAATGACTGCAGAGAGCAACAGTCAGGAAAGTCTACAAGCCAGACTCACATTCAAAGGCAGTCGTCGTCGCTTCAGGCAGGACCTGGCCTATCACGTCCTAAACAAAGAAAGAATAAAGAAACACAATTAGCCATCTTCTTTACAGCGAACATGTGGCAAATCCTGGAGGAAATATGAGAACCTGGGGAAGAGTTCTGAAATGCTGGCATAAACTGTAAAAGCACCCGGCATGCTCACATGCACCCAGCAGCGTAAACCCAGGGCTGAGGCCTCTTCCAGGGAGAAGTCTCTGGGAATCCTTTCCACTCTGTATTAGCATAGTCTTTGATTCACAGTTCATGGAGATGCCCATTCACGGCTATGTGTATCAAGCACTGGCTTCTTCTGGGAGGTTGCAGAACTTGTGGATTTTCCACAGTCAACTGCAGAGGTTTGAGAAGGGCTTTGAGGTTAGGGTAGCCTGAGCTGAGGCCTCAGCTCTGCACTTATCATCAGATGTAAAGCTTAGAAAACAGATCACGTGACCTCTCGGAGCCTCAGTCTGACTACCATCCAAAATGGGTCTAGCAATACTCAGAGGTAATGCCATAAGCAGCGGCTGACCCCAGCTCACTGTCGACACTCAATGAATGTAGTTCCTGGTATTTTACAAGCAACACCGCACAAGGCACTCACAATAGCAGTAGTCAACATGCAGGTTTCCGGGCTAACATGAGTCACAACACTGCACTTAACACAAACAATCTCATCAACCCTTACTCTTAAGCAACAGAAAACATTCCATGACACAAAAATAATCTAGCCCACAAAAAAATCTAAAAAACATATATAATCTGATATCAATGTTTAAATGAATCTACAGAGTTGAAAAACCTTGAAGATCTGAATACGGAGACGGCCTGGGGAATGCCCCGCTTGATGTTGAGTCCAGCCGGACAGCCACATACCTCGTTCCTCCCAGGAGCTCTGCACACATCCCTGCCAGTACAGGGCTGGCACCCGGTGGTGAGCTGTGCGTGGTACCCAGCAGGGAGCCATGGCCCTTCCACAGGGCACTTAGCCAAGCGCCCGACTCCCTCTAAAGACAATCTTTTCCAAGCTTCCGCTGCAGGGCAATTTGCATAATAGTCTTGCCTCTACAGTGTTTTTTTTTTTAAATCTGTGCATATAAAATGGATCAAGGAGACTCTCTTAGGCAGCGCTTCTCGTTGGAGTGAGAGCTTATTTCTTTTCTGGCTGTAGTCTTAGAAAATGAAACATCAATTTTTTGAGGACATATCTGTGAAGGGTTTAGTATCTCCTTACACGTTCCTAGTTGGCAGGAAACCGTGCAGGAGGATGGAATGGAGGCTGGGCCTCAGTGAACCTGACATCCATGGGGGGGAGGTGGTGCACTGTCTGGCTGGCTGAGTGGACAGGCTCCATGCCTCAGTTTCCTTTGTGGGTAAATGAGATCATGATTGTGCCAACCTTGCAGGGCTCAATGAGTGAGTATCTGTGAAGTGCTCAGAAGACTGTCCAGCACATGGCACATGCCGTGTTAATGTCTCTTAAACAAATAAAATCACTCACGGATCCCTGGAACTTTACAGAGCTCAGCCCACATTGAAACCCTGAAATCCCAGCACCTGATCATCAGTGGAAGATGGTCATGCATCCACTAACTTCAACCTTCCACAGCACATGCTGAAGGCCCTTTCTAGCCAGTATAAGTTAAAAAATAATAATAATAATGGGGCAGAGACAGCTCCATCCCCAGCCCTCCAAGCCCAGGTTATCACAGCTGCTTTGCAGACACCAGACACCCATCCTGAGGCGTGGACTCTGCCCCTACAGTCCTGGCCGACTAACCCAGGCTCCTTCCTGGCTAGGCACAGCAGACCCATTGGGTAGCAAGTGTCAAGGGCCGGCAAAAGGCCCCGCTGGGCACCAGGGTGTGCTGCCCTCACTGTGTACAGGTACCACTCATGCCTCACCTCTGGACTGAGAAGGAAAGAACGCAAGTCTGTCAAGAGTCTGTGAACAGAATCACCCACTGCACTTCTCGGAAGCAGACGAAGGGGGACCGTGACAGCGACAAAGGGTCAAGAGGTTGAGGAATCAGTCATGACCACTCATCAGTCAAAGCAGGGCACACTTAATGACATACATATTCTTTTCAGTTATATTTAAGGGACTTATTTCCAGGGACCTTCTCCTGCCCTCAACAACAAACACTGTACCTCACCTAAAGTTTTCAAAAGCAAACCTAGGCGATGGCTCACGTCTGAATGCCAGCACTTTGGGAGGTCAAAGCAGGAGGATCGCTTGAGCCCAGGAGTTTAACACCAGCCTGGGCAACTTGGCAAGATCTTGTCTCTACAATAAATAAAAAAAACTAGCCATCTGAGCCCAGGAAGTCAAGGCGGCAGTAGCTGTGATGGTGCCACTGCACTCCTGCCTGGGTGACACGGTGAGACCCTGACGTAAAAAAAAATAAGCAAACTTAAGTTTATATGTCTTGTTGGTGATTGTTTCTTGATCCTTTTCTTCCTTACAATAAACCAGACAAATATCTGACAGACCAAAGGGTTATATAACTGGATGTCTACAACCTGCCAGGAACACAAAGATCCCAGGGCTGCAGGCTACAAATGTGAGACTGGGTTCTAGACTCCAGGAAGATGACTACTGGGTCACGGAGCTAAGGACAGGCCTGAGGACTACTGATGCACTGGGTCATGGATACACCGGGTCACGGAGCTAAGGACAGGCCTGAGGACTACTGATGCACAACACCCAGAGTCACCAGAGGCAACCAGAAGACAGACAGCAAAGAGCACTTGCCAACTCAGGAGAAAGGGAGACACAGGCTGGGCCTCCACAGACAGGGCATCAGCAAGGGAAAATGAGCTGGGCTGGAGACTAGAGGACACGGGTATGGGGTCACGTCCTTCCCATACTCACTCCCCCCTTCCTGCAGTGTTCCAGAACGAGGGACTCCTCTCCAGGGGAGATACACAAGAGATAACCCAACTGTCTCCACCCTGAGGACTGGGTAGCCCAACCCTGATGGAGCAGACAGATGATGAGGCCCAGGGGGCCAGTGACCTGCCTGGGGATCCCAGCGTGTGACACAGGGTGGGAGGAGTCCAAGCTGCTGACTTGGGACCGAAACGTGGCGTTGACTCATGATGATGCCTGCTCGGGGTCTGGTGTCTGCTCCCCAAGATCTAGCTGTGCCCCTGCCCCCAGAGCTCACACTTCCCATCTGCAGCGGGTCAGAGCGAAGGAGGGACCTGCAGACCCACATGGCACAAGCCCAAGAGGCGGCGTGGCTGCTGGCTCCTGCTGGAGAGAGGAAGGGGAGCAGGTCACAGGGTCTGTGATCCAGGCCTCACGTCCACAGACCCTGTAGCCAGGGCGCCCAGCGGGTCAGCACAGTGCCCGCGGGCATGAGCCCTCACCACCTTCCCGGCAAAACGCACCTTGGGGCTCACCAGGTTATGTGGGCTGTAACATTCACCTGCAGGCCACTGGCCATACCAGGCACAGGGAGATCGCAGCCTGGCACTGCATCGACAACAATGCCAATGATAATAATAACATTCCCACCACTACCACTTGCAGAGCACCCACCTCATGTGAGATAATGCCATGGGCTTTACATGTGGCCCCCCAGGAACTCCGGCATCAATGAGGCTGGCACTGCCTCTATCCTGCCTTCCCTTCATCTTTTTAAAAGAATGAAGAAAGGGAGACACAGAAGACACTTGCCCAAGGGGTCGGACGCTAATATAATCCAGGCAGGCCCGAGCTCTAGCCCCTACCGCCACTCTGGCCCACTGAGAGCCTTCTGTTGCCCAAGGGAGTGGCGCAAGCACATCCCCTTCTCATCAGACACAACTCACCTCGTCTTCACACGCCTCTGAGGCAGGTGGAAGTTTCCCCACTTGACAAATTGAGAAACTGAGGCTCAGGGAGGTAGAGTGACTTGCCTAGTTAGTGGGACCCCTGACAATGAACACTAAATTTCTCGACTCAAAACCCAGTGCTCTGGCCACAGCACCATGCCCACCTACTTCCTCTTTTATGCTCCATCACTAAACAAATATCTGGGGTCCTTGAAAGCAATGGAAGCAGAGGGGACACAGATACGTGTCACCTCCTGAGCCAGACTGTTCTGTGGAGGAAAGGACAGAGAATCACCACCGAGCCATCACAACCGAGAACGTGTGCTTTGCCCAGTGCCCACATGATGCTGTAAGGGCACAGAGCAGGGCACAGAGCCACAACTAACACAGAGAAAATGCGGAGCGCCTGGAAGGACAGGTGGTAACTGGCCAACCGAGGGACAGGGCAGAGCAGACACAGTCTGGACACTGGGATGACTGAAAGTCAGTATGCACACACGAGGCAAGGACGCACATGGGGGCAGCTGGACAAAGCTGGTGCCAGGCAGGCAAGAGCCTGGGAGGCAAGCCCAGGGGACCATGTGGAGTCAGGGCCTCAGTGTGAGGGGAACCCATGTATGTGGCATGCACAGAGAACTCTGGGTACAAAGAAAAAGGTGGTGTGTGACACCCCAGACTGGGGTTCCTGGCCCGGCACCTGAACACCTGGATGGCCTGGGTAGTCAGTGACATCCAGAACTCAAAATGAAGTTACAGGCCAGATGCATTGGCTCATGCCTGTAATCCCAGAACTTTGGGAGGCCGAGAGGGAAGGATGGCTTGAGCCCAGAAGTTCAAGACCAGCCTGGGACCTCATCTCTATAAAAAATGAAACAATTAGTCGGGCGTGGTGGCGCATGCCTGTAATCCTAGCTACTGGGGAGGCTGAGGGGGAAGTATCACATGAGCCAAGGTGGCTGAGGCTGCTGTGAGCTATGATCATGCCACTGTACTCCAGTCTGGGCAATAATGAGACCCTGCCTCAAAAAAAAAAAAAAAAAAGTTACAAAAATCTAATCTTGACTGAGTCACCTAAGACAATAAAAAAACCATGGCATAAGTCTTCCTACTCCCAAGAACTTGCCACCCTCTCATCCTGCAGGTAAGTTCCACTACAGATTCGTTCTGCCTTTGATGCCTTCGCTATTCAGTGTGTCAAATGGCCACAATGTACCCTGTCCATCTCCAATGAACACAAGAAAGATGATAGGTGGGAAAAATACTGAGTCAAAAAAACATGAGTTCTGGTGCCAATGCACCCCCCTCCCCCAGGAGCCATACAGCTCCAGAAAGTCACTCAGCCTCACTGCCCTCAGCAACCACCTGCAAAGACAACACCCGGTGGAGCAGGCCACCTATGAGGTGACGCTGTGCTGACGTCCCACTTCATCTGACATGTATTCCTAGTGTCCTGAAAGTGCACCCTCACTTCTAACATGCACATTTTCCCTCCTAATGTCTCTGAAGCTGGGCTGTCTTTGCACAGTGGATAGCGGGTACGACATAATGGGCAGCACTTTTTCTTTCCTAGTGGTAAGATCTCTCACACGCAGGGATGCTGTAAGGTCCTAAGTAAGTGGTAAGTTAAAGCGGCCCATTCCACCCCCCAGCGGGTCACTGAGCTCAGAGAACTCAGAAGAAAAACAAGCTGAAATCTGGCAAGGGATGTCCCAAAGCACTTGGGAAAAGCCTCTCTTCTAGACCAGTCTTCTGCATTCCAGTTGGTTTGTCTGTGGGCCTGGGCCCAGGCTGCGGGCTCCCTGAGGGCAGAGCTCCATGTGTCTGGCCATGTCTTCAGGTCCCTACACACTCACCAGGTCTCAGTCTCTGTCATCAACCCACGTTGTGGTCCAAGCTGCCTCCGCGGAGGCCAGCAGCGGCCACTGCCCCCAGCTCAGGCCTCAGGCCACAGAGGTCAAGGTGCTGACCACCCATGTCCCTGACCCCCTCGACTGGGATGGACGTCTAGATCACACTCACCAGCACATCCCTGAAGAGTAACTGCGGCCCCGAGTGCACTGTCCAGTCCACCGCGCCGCTATTTGGGATCTTGATGCGAATCACCAGCATCTGGTTCTCCATGGCATGGAAGGGGCCGAAGCCCAGCCACAGCATCCCAGGCAAAGGGGCTCACATGCTGGGGCGGGTGCACACCGGCCCCCGGACAGGCGGGGGTGGGGAGGCTCCCAGGTGACAGGGGCGACGGGAGGTGAAAACGGGGGGTTGCAGGGCGGGGAGGAGGATGAGGGCACCAGGAAGGGGCGCGCGGGGACAGAGTCGGGCCGGGTCGTGGGGTCTGGGAGTGACTCCGTGAGGGTGCCGCGGGAAGGCGGGAGCCCGCGGAGGTCGGAAGGTTCTGGAGGTGGAAGGCTAACGGCAGGTGCCGCTCTCGCCGCCCTGCGGCTGTGAGGAGGGGCAGGGCGCGGGACCCGTGGGGACACACGGCGGCAGGTGTCACCCGCCCCGGCGGACGAGGGAACTCGGCCCGGGACCAGCAGGAGGGAGCCCCGGGGCCGCCACACCGCGAGAAGGCCCAGGGGACCTCCGCGGGAGCGTCGGGGCGAGTCTCCTGCCCCACCCGAGGCTGGCCCAGCCCTGCCGCTCGAGGCCGCGCGTCCCGGCGGCCGAGACAGGAGGAGGAAGGAGGCGGCCAGGGCGCTGTTACTCCGGAACCAAAATGCGCGGCGCCGGAACCCCGGGAGCCGGCGAGCGGGACCCGCCTCCCGCGGTGCCATGTTGGAAAAGGGCAGCTCCAGAACCGACGAGCCCCCGGAGAGAGCGACCCGCCTCCCGCGGCGCCATGTTGGAAGAGGGCAACTCCGGCCTTACGCGCCCCCGGAGAGAGGGACCTGCCTCGCGTGGCGCCATGTTGGAAAAGGGCAGCTCCCTGGCCGACGCGCCCCCGGCCAGTGGGATCCGCCTCCTGCGGCGCCATGTTGGAAGAGGGCAGCTCCTGGGCGGGGCTCTTGCGCTGTGCGGCGCGGAAAGGTGGGGGAGTTCAGCTGGGCCCGCTTGCTCGCGAGACCCTCTTCTCCTGTGGCTGCCCGCGGCGACAGGGTCGCCACCCTGTCCTTTCCCGATCCCGCTTAAAGAAGCAAGGGGAGAACACCTCGCACAAGAAGACCCGAGCGGCTTCTTGGGAAGCCGGGTCAGAGTGTGGCGCTGGCCGGGAGCCTCGCTGCAGCCTAGGAAAGGCTGGCCTGCACGCCCTGGTCCTGCCTTGTCGCTACGCCCCGACACTCGTGGGGGACTGTGCATCAGGCCAGCAAGAGCACGGAAGGAGCTCCACCACCAACTGTCTTTCTTTTCCCTCCAAGTCACAGGAGCAGAGGACCACCCTCCTCCTCCCGCGTTAGCAGGATGCCTACACGTGTGCAAGGAAGGTCTGTTTTATCTTGTTTTGTTTTGTTTTTTTGAGTTGGGGTCTCGCCCTGTTGCCCAGGCTGGAGTGCAGTGGCGCGAGCACGGCTCACTGCAGCCTCGACCTCCTGGCCTCTGCCTCCCAAGTAGCCCGCGCCACCACGCCCAGCTAATTTTTAATTTTTTTTTTTTTTTTTTGAGACAAGGTCTCGCTATGGTGTCTAAGCTGATTTTGAACTCCTGGGCTCAAGCAATCCTTCCGACTCGGTCTCCCAGATTTGCTGGAATGACAGGCGTGAGCCACGCCGCCTGGCCTACCTTGATTATTTTTTAATGCCTCGTTGCTTCGGGTTTCAAAGCGCAAATCTTGTCGATCTGTGGAGCCCTTACAGAAGTTTGTTTACAGATTGCAACATTTGATTCATCCTTTTTCTCTTTTTACAGAAAATGAACATACCCGTTTTACTGGGGGGAGGGGTGAATTTTGTATAAACTCCGTGGAGGGGTGTCACTTTCCCCTATAACAGCCATATAGTTGATTAATGTGAGAGGGAAAAATAATTTAAATGTTGGTCATTTCCAGTATACCAAAATTTTTCGGCAGACTTTTCTCTGCCTGGGTTTCCTTTATACTTAATTTGAAAGGCCATTGTAAGAGATAAAGGATCACACTTAGTTATTGTTAGTTAATAGCTTAGGTAGAAATTCATTTTGTTAGATCCTCCAGATATTCTAGGAATCGCCCATTTTCACCTGCACTTCAATTCTGAAAAGTAAACCGTTCATCCAAAGTCCCTGCGGACTTTTTATTGCAAGTTCATTTCCTATTATTTGAGAAAATAGACCACAAAGCTAGGGACTCTCCATGAACCCGTTGATTTGTTAAAACGTCTCTTTTCTTCCTGGTACCAGGGGAAAACCAACTCCATTTGCCAAATTTGCATACATATTCTGAAGCTTTTCTTGCACTAATGACAAATCCACAGCTCTTTCCCAATTTTTGCAGCCAGTGTAATCACACTTCAGTTCCTCACAGCCTGTAGGTAACAGGAAATCTTAACTTTGATGACTTCAGCAAGGGTTTTTTCTACACACCCCTCTAAGTTTGACTGTAAAATAGCAGAATTCTTTTATGAGAACATAGATGGCTCCTTTTGAAATGCCTCAGAGGGATAATGTAACAAGGTTCCAATCTTTTCTTTCTTGGAATTCATAGTTAATTCATTACACCTCAGATAGTTCAAAACTCACTGCTGTTCTTATAAAGAATCCATACAATCTCCAATTAAAGTATCCTTTTTTTTTAAGCTATTAAAGACAAGGGCAAGTTTTCTTTTTAATTTTGAATCATCACATATCCATTCAACACAGAGCCTTTATTACATGACAAGTGCTGGAAACAAACATTAGCAGCACATGGGTCTGACCCAGTTGTGTGGAGACCCAGTTCTTCCCTGCATGGCTTCAGTGGACCCTGCGTGGAAATGAAGAACTGCTGGTTTTGCTGGCCGTGAAGTTACTAAAACATTCCTTCGTCATCGTCAACACACAAGTATTTGTCAGATGAAAGAGCGAATGTTGATTGTTAAATGTGATCTACAATTAAGCGACACCATTTAGATTTTTATTCAGACTTCCATATTCTTGTTCCTTCATTTTATAAATTTAGAGATTTGAAAACATTAGAAAGTAAAATCTGGATCTTCATCTCATAGTATGGCTCGCAATACAAGGTATAAAAGGTTATAAGATAATAGACTGTCAGGAATTATTTTAATCCGGTTTTCAAACATCTACATGTTTTGAAATTAAAATATCCACTTTTATTAAATGGAGTTTCACATTTGTATCTATTTGCTGGAGTATTATTTTTTATTTTGTATATTTTTATTCTTCCTTTAGTGTTTGAGTAGACAACTTAAATCTGATTTTAAATTATGTACTAATATGAAAATAGAGTAAAATGAATCACTTTGTGGTTAATAAATTCAGTGTTCTGTTTACAGACAGATTGTGATAAAATTACCGATATATTCCTGCTGAAGCAGTAAAGGTCATGTCAAATAGCTACTAAAAAAATCATTCTACATAGTGGTAATGATGTTACCTTAACACACCAGCTTCCGGGGCGGCATAATTGTTTCTGCCAACCCATAAATTTTTGAGTAACAACAAAATTATTGTGATTTTTCTTACTAAATAATTCATACATTACAAAGCATGTATGTAACAAGGTCCATGAATCACTAAAGCATATAATGATCATATATCTAATGACATATCTCTTCTCATAAGATGAATTCAAATAGATTTATGTATTTAGGTTAACTAAAAAATACTGAGTTATAAGGTTCATAATTCTATCAACAACAACAACAAACTTCAGATCTTCTTTAAGTTCATTTCCATGATTTGCTTTTCACGCTGAAAGCTTTTATCAACATGCTTGTGTTTAAGCTACTTTTCATGAAGTTTTACAGCGTTTAAATTGGTACTATAAATATCACTGAAGATAAATTAATAATATAATGGAATAGTACACTGTTCATAAACTGTATTTAAAATGACGTAAGGGCAACTAAAATAGCCATTGGCAGTACTCTATTCACCCTCTCGCTAGTAGGGTCTGGTCTTCTTTATTTGGTAACTGGGATCCAAGAGGATGTTTTCATTTACCAGCATTTCATTACAGGCTTTACTTGGTCTTATCTGAAATAATCTCAAGCCAAATATATTCTTTCCTTAATGCTACAAAAAGTGATCCCAAATACCTAATTATAACTCAGTTTCATAACTAAAATTTTTAAAATTCTGAGACTGCAACCTATAAAATGTTAAGTCAACATGCTTGAACTATTTTAATCTTTAAAATTTTCTAAACTCAGTTATTTTCTACAAGACTCATGCCATTATAGTTTATCATACTAACATAATTTTTAATTATAGCAAAAGGGTCTCACTGTGTTGCCCGGGCTGGAGTACAGTGGCTATTCACAGATGAGACCATAGCTCATGAGCGCCTGGAACTCCTGGGCTCATGAGATCCTCCTGCCTCAGCCTCCCATCAAACATCTTTAAGCGGATCATCAGCGGCAGTATGTACGTTCACGTTATTGTGCATCAGCACCTTCCATCCACAGAGCACTTTCCATCTTTCGAAACTCCGCCCTTAAACACTCGTTGTGCCTTCCTGCCATCTCCCCTTTAATGATCTTAGCAGCTTTATTGAGGTGTAAGTCACATACCACATGGCTCTCTTATTTCAAGTGAATAATTGTTGGAATACAGCCACAGAATTGTGCAACCACCACAGTTAATTTTAGAACAGTTTCATCACCCCCAAAAGAAACCCCTGCCCACGAATGGTGACTCCCCATTTCTTCCCAACCTCCCCTGGCTCATTGTCTGTCTCTATAGCTTAACCTATCCTGGAAATCTCATATAAATGGAATTACACAATGTGCGATCTCCTGTGACTGGCTTCTCGCACACAGCATGTTCTTAAACCTCACCAGTGCGCTCACACATATTGGCCCTTCATTTCTTTTGCTGGCTGAATAATATTCCATTGTGTGACTACACCAGACTGTATTTATCTGCTCATCAACTGATGGATATTTGTTTCCACTTTTTTGCTACCATGTGTAATGCTCACATGAACATTTGTGTACAAGTTTTTGTGTGGACATAAGTTTTCAATTCTCTAGGGTATATACCTAGGAGCAGACTTGCTGATCATAAAGTAACTCCATGTTTAATATTTTGAGGAATGGTCACACCTTTCTGAAGCTGCTACACCATTTTACATTTCTTTTCTTTCTTTCTTTCTTTTTTTTTTCTTTTCTCAGGAGTAGTTTCACCTTTTCACCCAGGCTGGAGTGCGGTGGCATACTCACGGCCACCGCAGCCTCAACCTGCTGGACTCAAGTGATCCTTCCACCACAGCCATCCAAGTAGCTGGAACCACAGGCACGCGCCACCATGTTCGGCTAATTTTTAAATTTACTGTAGAGAAGAGGTCTTACCGTGTTGCCTAGACTGGTCTCGAACCCCTGGACTCAGGCAATCCTCTCACTTTCGCCCCCCAAAGTGCTGGGATGACAGGCATGAGCCACCACACCCGGCACATTTTACATTTCTACTGCTGCGCATGGGGGTTTCAATCTCTCCACATTGTCACCCACACTTGTTAGTGTCTTTTTTATTACTGTCTTCCCAGTGGATATGAAGTGGTATCTCAGTATGGGCTTGTTTTGTATTTCCCTGATAACTAAATACCTTCTCATGTGCCTATTAGCCATGTTCTTAGTGAATTGTCTGTTCAAATCCAGGTTGGCTTATTGAGGTTTTCTTTTTAGATTGGAAAATATAGTTTATTTAGAAAGTAAATTAGAGAGAGAGAGAGAGAGAGAGAGAGAGAGAGATTGATTCACCTCCCCAAGGTAGGGGAAGGGCCAAAGCTTAGGAAAACATGGCCTGGGCAGAGCTCAAAGAGCACATAGCCAGACCATAGCTTAGCAAGGTTATCGTTGGCTTGTTGAGTTTTAAGGGTTTTCTATATTTTGGACATAATTCCATAATTCCCTTGCAGATACAGGATTTGCAAATGTTTTTCTATTCTATGGGCTGTCTTTTCACTTTCTTGATAGTGTCCTTTAAAGCATTAATTTTTATGAAATCCAGTTACCCATTTTTTTGGTCATTTGCCTTGACTTTTATCCTTTCCCAAGATATGAGAATTTTGTAGACTTCATATGAAATTAGAAATTCTTTACTAAAAAGCCAACTGACCTTTTAGAAATATACTCACTCATAACTACCTGGATTTATTTTGCTTCAGCTGTATTTGTGCTCTCAATGAGCAGAAGAGAGTTCTGAGTAGTAACCAGATAGCCAAGTGTGTGTTTGTGGAAACTTTTAGCCACATTTTTATTAAAAAAAAAATTCAATATCTGATCTCCAATTCATATTAGAAGAATACTCCATGGATGGAGGGCAATCCTAACAACACTTCTTATTGTTGGGAAAGCCCCCATGAAACATTTGTCAGGCACATAAAATGATATGAAAGTGAAACATAGTAATTAAGATTTGTGTTCTATTGATTGTGTAGCTTAAGTAATTTTTCATTACTAACATAAGATTTAATAAGTATAAGTAGTTACAGATTCTGACTTGGCACTAGTCATTAGCATGTAATTGAACTAGTAAAAAAGATCAGTTAAAGTGTGTTGATTACCACCTTATCTCTGAAAGGCAATTAAAGACCTCAATCATTGCAACAAGATTTGACTGTGCAGCCTTATTGGACATTGATCTTTCAGCAAAGTGCAGTTACATTTTCCATTAATTTACAGTAACACAGTTTAACTCTGATACCCTAGACTGTTGACCCAGGTGAGATGTAATGCTAAGTACTTGTTTAGGTTAAGATGCCCAAACGCCATTACTGTATGAATAGTAAGTGCTGAATAAAAGTAGACACTTGATCCACCGGCTTTAGGATAAGGTTTCTGTTATCTACATTGGCTTTTGAGTGAAGTGAAACTAAGACCCTTGCCTTCAGTGTCATCCCGCTCACTTAAACATCATTCATTCTCTAGTGGAGTTAAAAGACATGTCATGAAGAATTATAGGTGTTCTGAGATTATAGTTGTGGGTGAATATCAATAGAAATGACATGAAATAAAGTGTACTTTTTAGAAGAAATACATATAGCTTTTAGAAATTCAAAAGGGTTCACTTTTTACCGAAGTCAACATTAGCAAAATATTAATGACCAAATACATGATGAAAGACACTGAAACTATTTGAACAGTATGGCATGTTAGGACATCAACACTGAGACAATAGGGATTTTTACATTAGCAACCTCACATGCTCCCCCATGGTTACTGTGTCCTTACAGTGGCTCACAACTTTACACACAAACTAAGAATTTTGCCTAGAAAGTCCTCCCAATACTTGATAATTGATGTGTATAAAAACAATAAGAGATGCAAGGTTTTATACTAAAAGCACACACCTTCAGGAAAAGTTTTGCCTGGATTCTTTTAAAGACAAAACCCCATTGAATAAATACCAGCAGAAGAGCTGAATTGGTTGTTTCATCAACCACGAAAACTCTCAAGGACGGCCCATGCCACATGAGGGAATGGGCAAGGGCACAGACTCACATCAATGCCTCCACAGTACCCCTCCCTTGCCTGCCATATTTTTGAAATCCTGGTGTTAATGAGTTCCTATTAATATACATGTATGAAACACAAGAGTGTGGATTGCAAAAACAGAGCTTTTACGGAAATAAACGCCAAGCTGACGAGCCCTGACAAGCTGTTCGTGTTACATGTTAAGGTAGAAAGGTCTCTGGTTGCCTCTCTCAGGTTACAGGTGGAAAAACTAGGCACAAAGGAGTAGAGTTATTAGCCTGAGGTCAGAAAGTAAGACAGCGCTGATACCAAAAATAGACCCAGTCTCCTGCCTTCCAGGATCACACTCCATCCACGCAGGTGCACTGAGTAATATACCACTTCCAAGAAAAACCGACGTATTTCTCCAACTGAGAGGCTCACTGCAAGACCGATACACCCAATGCATGGTATTTTAATTTCTGAGGGCATCCCTCACTGTGATCAACTCCTTCAGAGCAAGAGGTCTATTGATTTTCATGTAATACAGGAAAGTATTACATTTGCTTAATTGTTACACAGTGAGCACATCAGACAAGAAATCAAGGCTCGACTTAATGCTGCGAGCAGCAGAGAATCACAGGGACCAATAGAGTAAGTAGTTTGTCAAAGATGTTCTCCAAGGAGACCTAGCCATCACCCGATGGACAGGAAGTCACATGACAGTGGCTGTCGAAACCTAAGGAAGCAGAGTCAGCAGCAAAATTATCAGAAATCAAACAGGCCAGCGTGAGAAGAGGTGTTGCTCTCCGGCAAAGCTGTATTTATGGTCTGGTAATTAAAAACCATTTTATCAGCCTTGTATAGGGACCAAGCCTTCACAAGCAAGTATTGACAGGCCAGCAGCAATGAATGAGCAGCATTGGACAGAAAACTTAGGCCCTGTGGTTCTCCAACGCTGCCTGTGACAGAGGAAATCAGTTCTGCCCTGCCTTGCAAAATGCTCATCATCAGTTTTATTATTAATGAAGCCTCGTGCAATGCTATCTCCTTTGTGTGAGCCCTTCGCTTAACTGGTGTCAAGTATATTCTCCTGGACGAACCGTATTGGCGTAAGAACTCCTTTGATTACACTGTTATTTAGAATTGCCTTTAAACACGCGAACACTGCATCCATTTAGGGGACAGTCTCTCTGTAGCTCTTTTAAAATGAGCCCCTCTAACGAAGCCACTTCTATTACTTCCTGATTCCTGTTTCCACCCAATCACTACCTCTCGCTTCCCCTACTGATGCCACAGGAGTAAGCGTCCAAGTGTTGGTTACGTTTTAGAAAACATTTGCTACAAAATGTGTAAATGTTGCAGTGTATCAGCAACATTGTAGCATAACATGATATATAATGTATGTTTGTAATTATGGGAGAGACCATAAATCTTAAACACCCATTGGCTTAGAAATTAAATAGTCCTACTTAGTTCTCCCTAAATTACTCCAAATTTCTGAAATTTACCATTCGTTTGGGTATTTTGTGACTGCCCCCAAGGATAAATTTTTTAAATGACTTTGCTTTCAAAAATGCAATTAACTTAATAAAACTCTCATGCACAAGTGCCATCAGGTCCTTAAAATTTCCACCCACTCTCCATTGCCAATGGGTCTATGGATATGTACCACTGCAGTTAATTGCTTTTATCAACAGTTGCCAAATTTATTTTTCTGAGTCTTTCTAGAAGTTCTGAATTGTTCTTACAGTTTTGTAGGCACGCTATTTTACCATTTAATACGTCTTCATTTCATTCACCTTGCTGCACTTATATCACCTACAGCCGTTAGCACAGTTTTTTTAAAAAGTACTACGGTTTCAGATTGTAAAGCATCAAGGAGTGTCAACATTATACTCTCACCCATCCTCCCAGTAAATGCCGCAAGGGCCTTAAAACACATCTATCTGCCGGGCACGGTGGCTCACGCCTGCAATCCCAGCACTTTGGAAGGCAGAGGCGAGAGGATTGCCTAAGCTCACGGGTTCAAGACTAGCCTGGGCAAGTTGGCAAGATCTCGTCTCTACAATAAATCAAAAAATTAGCCAGGCATGGTGGCACGTGCCTGTGGTTCCAGCTACTTGGAAGTCTAAGATAGAAGGATCGCCTGAGCCCAGCAGATGAAGGATGCGGTGGCCATGAGCATGCACTGCACTCCAGCCTGAGCGATTGAGACTCCACCACCCCCCCACAAAAAAAAATCCCACACATCTACTTACAGTCCTGGCAACAGAATGGCTTAGACTTCAGACTGTGTTAGATTCTCATCAATTTTGGATTTGCCAATGATATAATATTATCTCCACCATATATGCTAATATGCTTTTCTGATGTCATATAAAAGATTTTTTTCTGTCTCTTTTGTGTGGGCATCTGTATTTTCTCTTCAGAGTCGATTTAACTTGATAATACCTGACTATTGAATCTGTTACATGATCATCACTTTTCATCTGCAGTTCAGCCTCGTTCTAGGGAACAACTGGCAAAAGCCTCGTGGGCAGCCCCCATGAGCTACCAGAGTGCACAATCTGTAATATATGGGAAAAGCGTCCCTGTGAGGGCAACACTACATCTCATGGAGCCAGATGCCATTCAGAGACAAAGGTGCTTGCAAAAGTTTTATTTTAAAGGTTCAAAAATAAATACTGCACATTTACACACAAAAATATCCACTGGCATCTATGCTCTCCAATGCACACTTTCAATACATGGCACCTTCCTCTTCTTTATTTAAAAAGTAAATCGTTACTGGTCCATAACTGGTGTGCACAGTCTCCGTGACTCTGGCGAATGACCAGGAGCTAAGTCCATATAGTAATGTTGGGATACCTAGAAGACAAAGGAACATGTGACGTATGAACAGCAACGCTTACTGACCAGGTACCCACATGTGTCATGCTACTCATCACACAAAGCTCTTGAGCAATGTTAACAAATAACAAAGTTATAAAAATATGAAAAGATCACCTCACACTGACCATGATGGTCTAAGACCTCAATTTCATCTATGTAGGACACAGTGGCGATAACGTGAGCCCAGAGATTAGAAACACCATAGATAACATTGATTCATTCCTTTCAACTAATCAAGAAGTAACTCTATATTCTTTTCACAAATAAGCAGGTGGAGGAGGATACAGTTCATATAGTTGCAGGTGCTTCTGATTAGGCTCGAGCTGAAATCACCAAGTTAATGTAACTGCTCTTTATGTTAGATGGTTACACTCATGGTTAAAGGCATTTTTGTACAACTTATAAGAAACTGAGCCGAGGAACTGTCTTCAAACCAGGACCTGACTCTAAGGAAGACATCAGCATAACAGATAGGAGAGACACTGTCGTCAGTATTTTTACGGTTGATCTGAAAATAGCCATTTGAACTAGGGATCCAGGAAGCTCCAACATATGTCTCCCTTGGAGTCACCATTGACAAAACCTGGCTGCTTTAAGTGAGGCTGGTTGTTGTTTGTGATACAAGATATGGGCTCAGCACTCATCCACCTGAGCGAGTGCTGGGCCCAGAACAAACTCCACAGTGCCTATCTTTCTTAAGGTATTTACTTAAAATCAATGACTATCAACATATTCAAACATATGTGTAAGGTCACAGGCCCATGAGTCAATGGCAAACGCTATATGTCCTGCAGGAGGTTACCTCTATGGCTCCTGCGTGGGAAGTGGGCAGAACAGGACACTTAAGGGTCGCTGTGCACTGGAGAATCACTCTCATTCTGGTTAATAAAGAAATCAACACATGCTCCAGACCAATCATGCTGTTGAATTTTTCTACAAGGCTACACTTGCTGTGTTTCACCTCTCAAGTAAGTGTCGCACTGCTCTGTGCTTATTCCCAGAAGCTGCCTGCCGGCTACCAGGATGCCAGAGACTGAGCAGGAGAAGGAGCAGGAGAGAGACGCCAGTTCAGGCTGGTGCCTCCCTCCCTCAGGGACACCCTGGGTCATGGCTGCCGCTCTCATGGGGTTCCCTGGAACGTCCATGAAACCTTTCATGGCATACGGTCTTCCTTGACTGGGCAATGCCCCAAAGAATCTCCAAATGCCTCGAGGGACTGTCACCAAAATTCACAAAAGCTAGAATAAAGCAACTCATAAATCATTTAACTGAAAAGGGAAGAAAGGACAGTGGCCCAGGGGTGGGTGGACAAGAATGTGGACAGACAGAAGCGAGGGGGGCAGAGGATGCGATGACACAGAGGACACAGGAGAAACATGCCTCACAGTTCCAAAACTGAAAACAGGTGAGGAGAAAGCAGGCTCTGAAGCAGCTGTGAATTTTCTAAACACACTGAAAAGTAAAATATCTAAAATGAGTCTTTTAAACCAATACCAAGGACACGCACTTAAAGGGTGGCCGGTGACACTGAAAATTTTGCTTTATATTAGTTAACACACTTTTCAGTTAATATTGATAATTTTTAAAAATCATGATTTTGAAAAAAATCACACAGTCAGGATTTTTTCAGGTAAAATGAAGGACCGATAAAAAAATTACTGGTTTAATAATAACTATATTGTCTCACAATCAGCAATGAGTTTACAGGGGACAGAGCTGTGACAGAGAAGTCATAATTCTGTATTTTTTTCAGACATTTTATTTAATGCAGTCAGACTAATACCCTAAATGGGAGGATCTGCCACCTATATAATTTATACATTAAAAATTCTCCTTTGTAGCACACATGCTTTAAAATCTAAAGACTATGAAAAATCAAAATTTCTGCAGACTCTCTGAAACATATCATAACATCAAAATGAACTTGAAATCAGCTGTTTGCATAATAATTCATTCTGAGTCAGTTGAACAGTAGGTAAAGTACTGTCAAATTAAGCACTTAAAAGAAATGAGAACTTCCTAGTAAACCACCAATTACCCATTCATTCCGAGGGTAAGTTGCTTTTTCTTAAATCTCAATCTACTTCCCAGCAGGACGCCCAGACTGATAAACCATCAGTAAAATGTCAGCTTCCGAGGGGAAGGCGCGGGGAATGCGAACAAATGGGTAAACAGAAATCGTGATTATTTACAAAATGGAAAATGAATTCCTCGGGTAATTACCAACGAGGAACCAAATCCTAAGTGCTCATGCCCTGGTGGGCTTGGACGTGGTGAACCTGCCGGTCTGGAGGGCAAATGCACTTCACAGCATGGGAGGGACCAGTGATCTCACTGGCTCTCCAACTGCAGTCGGAAACAGAGGATGTATGTTCCAAGTGCACTCGCTACAGAAAAGCAGCTTGATAACTCCCTGCATCTGGTATCAAAGCAGGCAGAGTCTCCCTTTTTTCACCTAACTTAAAACTTTCATTCCTGGGTAAGCAGGATTTTTAGAATTTCTAAAGACCAGACAGATCATTAAATTACTCTTTCACATTAAAAAAAAAAGAAAAGAAAAGAAACCAACAACTAAGACTGCTATTTCTTTCCTTGAAAGGTCTCCCCATTCTGTATGGGGAATGTCCTGCTCCCCTGCTTTTTATGGATGCCATCACATCTATGTCTAAAAGAGAAGCCCTGGTCATTCGGGTGATTTTAAACAAAACATTACATTGGAAATAGTGGTAACTTTTTAAAAAAAGGCATTAGGCTCATGGTCCGCCTCTAACCCATCTGTCACACTTTTCCTACTATTCTTTATATTTGGGAAATGTGACTCCTGGATTCTGAAAATGCTAGAATAAACACGTCAGTCATGGATCAGGCCATCCCTCCGTCTTTCCAGGTAATTTTGAACTGGATGTTCTGTGTCCCCATGCCCTCCAACTCAGTCCACCCCACGTGGATGGCATGCTCACATGGTCCACCAGCCAAATATCTGAACGGCACATTTTTAAACAGTAGCACGTTGCTAAATGATCTTCTTACTGGGTTGAGCTTGGGACAGTCCCAGTGGGGTCATGGCTCAAAACCCCACAGCTGACATGGGTATGATCATAAACACAAACACATACGCCACATTTAAATTTAATCTGCAATCATATTACAGAATACCATGATGGCTGCACCGGGTTTAGCTTTAATTCTGGCTCTAAAACACTGGTGGGGTCACGCAGCTTAGCGCCATGTCTGGGTTTTGAATGATGGAAATCTAGATGAATTTTATGTCAGCTATTAATAGGTTGAAAACATCTTGAGGTCTTGTATTTCCCCAGACCTAGAAAAGATACATCCATGTGCATGTCATTAAACCAAAAGAAAGTACACATCCAGTGAGCAAATGCACTCCGGGCGTGTCCACGAAAACATATGAATGTTAAGGAGCTCATCTGCTGAA